>JAOEHY010036661.1:50260-63931 GCA_025447955.1 Psilopsiagon aurifrons | reverse complement strand
AGGCTGAAAGTCAAAACCACAGCACTGCACCAGCTACTAAGGAGAAAAATGACTGCTACTGCTGAACCCAGGACACACCTTCAATGTGTGACAATGCAAATCACACATCACAGCAGAGAAGATGCAGGACTAAAAGAACAAAACATGATACACATAAAGTCTTCTGGGTTGAAGATCAGAATTAAGACTTACTTAAAGGCCACAAAACTAAATTCACTTCCAACTGTACCTTTAATCCAAATTTAGAAGTAGAAGTGAACTGCAAATCAAGCTCTACTGTGCTTTCATATACATTTTTATGCTTTTAGTTCTTAAAAGCTATGGTATATAATGGCCTACATTAAGTATACCGCTCAATATATTCTTACCACATGCAAAATATTGTATCATGAATAGTTACTCCTGACAGAATTATAGCAGGATTCAAACTCTACTGTACTACAATAGAGTTACCACCCAAAAATGTTTACCACATGGAAACTGAAAAGGCTGCCAGGCTGTATTTTGCACAAAGCAAATGGAAAGAGGTAGGTGAAAGGCCAGAGAGAGCTCATGCTCTCATATGCTATTCTTTCCTATTCATATAAATAATTACCTTCTATTATTCTCTGTCCCACAGTTTTGGAACTACGTTTTTACTAAGATTTCTTCAGCTCCCTGCATATCCACCTGTGCCTCTGCAGAACAGAACAACTTCAGGTGCTGCATGTACACACGGGATCAAACATTCATGGAAGTAAATTTATGAATATCAAACTGATGAAGTGATTCAAGAGTACAATTAGCTCAGGAAAGATGGAGTGAACTTGCAAAGCCCAGAAAGTCATCAGGAGGGAGAAAATGGAGCAAGGGTTTCCTCCTTGCAAGACATATGCAAAGTTCTACATTTTTCCAGGGGCTGCCATGCAAATTTCTGGATGGACAGCAGTGCCGAGCCCCGTACACTACTGCAATGAAATTACAATGAGACTGTCACATTACAGCTGTGAAAGAGCAGCAGTTGCTTCTGCTCTTCCTCATCAGTAACTCACTGAGACCAACTCTCATTTCACATGCTAAAATCAATGCTGTCCTCAGCTGGGAGGAAAGAAGGAGCAGGTCTCCATAACATTTAAGAAACACTTCCATCACCCATTACACAGGATTACCAGCATAACACCCACGAAGGTCACAGAGTTTGTTTGCAATAAGGAATGTAGGGAAGGGCACTCTCCCCCAAGCCACTTACTCTTCTACTCTAAAAATATGTACTTCCCTGAGCAAAGAAAAATCTTGAATTATTTTGACTTTTACTTAACTTTGTATTTTTAGTAGATTCTATACTAATAGTTTCTGCTAATGGAAATATGACCTAAACTTTCAGAAGTTTCCTCAATGCAAACCTATTACACAAACAACTTCAACTCTGTAACTCATCGTAACAATACCAGAAAACATCATTGAAACTATGCCTGGCCTCTCTGCAGCAGCCGCTGTAAGCATATGAAGTAAATCTGGAGGTAAGAGTAGAATGAAGTGAAAACTATCTCCAGTTTTTCAGGAGTTTTGTAGCAGCAACTGTTGCCAACAGGAGCTATATACATGCATCCAAATGGATAAATTAATGGATAATGAAGCTCAGGGCTTGAGATATCCATCTATCTATTCATGTGGAGCTTTCATTAAAAAGTAAAGGTAAAATCTAACTATGTTTCTAATTCTCATTATTATTAAACAAAAAAATGAGTGCATTTTGTCTTTCTGTGTGCAAAGAGCAGCCTTATCACTCACAGTGATAGTGTGCTAGTTGATAAATTATTAAGAAAAAGGAAATGTGATGTGTAAACTTAGGCATTTTAACTCATTCAAGATAAATGAGCTGTTGATCTTCCATTAAGACTAAATTTGGAAGGGCCAGTTGGTTGCTCTGCACTTATGCCTTTGACCTTTCTGCCATGGGTGGCTCTACAAAGCATCTGGAGCAGATGAAGTACCCCCAGGACACAACTCTTGGGAGGATTTCACAGTTTGGCTTGCAATAATTAAGAAAAGAAGCTGCATTTCTGCAGCTGTGGCTGCTCTGCGGCCAAATCCACTCGCAGGTCTGCACTCAGCTGTTACCCCAAAGAGCCCAAACCCATCAGCAAGCCCCATGAGTGGTACTACCAGTACTGGGAGCCGCTGCCACCATGCTTTCCCTCGTACCACAGGACAGCAAAGCCAACAGCACTGGAAAATCCAACAGTGCAGCTTTTTACATGGGGGTGGTGGAATTATCCTCCTTCATTGCATCCCAAACTCCTTTGACCAGCGAAGCACACACAGAGGCGACTCTATAACTGTGGCACTCAATTTTCAAATGAAACACTTACTTAGACACTTTAAAGCATTTAACACAACCTCACAGAACTCCAAATTGAGAAGGATTATTCTGCGTTATTCACTTGCAACTTCTAACATTCAAGAAATCACTTTACTGGTATAACATTAACTTTGTTTTCCAGGGTTTCTTTCCTTTTCATTTTATCATTTCATTTTATGCTTAAAACCACAACAATGCTAACTTGAAACTCCCAGAGCACATCCTGTGTGGTCTGAGCCCCTGTAAGCTGCTCGTTACATGAGACTGCCAGTTTGCCTGGGGAGGCAGGGAGCAGTGATGCTGCCAGCCAGGCTGCAGGCTCATAAATCTCAAGACAAAGAGAATTTATGAATGTTCAAAATCTCATTAATTTTAACCAAAGTTGTTAATGATTGATTAAATACTCTTATAAAAAAAATGCGTCTAAAAACCAATTTGACAGTTAACATCCACAGTTTAGAGTAAAGCTGCTTGAAAGGCAGCAAATGGAGACCTCAATTATATCTAATAAATCTGCATTATTAAACAAAGAACAAAACAGAAAATGTACTTTTATAAGCTTTTTAAATTATTAACTATCTAGAGATAACCAACTGCATCCACAGCTGTGTGAGATAAAGTATCACTTTCTGGTTAATATACAACCATGCCAAATTTTACAAGTGTATGACTAGCTGCAAGCCATGTGTTTTATATTACTCTTCCTAATCAGAGGGAATGAGCTCTCACTTTGGAAAAGTTCAAATTATTTAATTCGAAGTTCCTTGTTTATCGTTTGAATCATGAGCGCAACCAGTGATTTAAATCACTTCAGCTGTCAAGAACCTTTGCTGACTGGCAGCCAGCATCATACAGGCTGTGGGATATCAATGGTTGATGGAGTCGTGGCACATGGCTGGTGGCCAGCCAGCATTCAGGAGAGTCCCAGGCCCAGCCGTGTGTGGGGCTGCGTGGGCACTAATGATGTGAACACTTCTGTATTGGAGCAATCTTTTCTGACAGCAAATACAACACAGTGACCCATTGGGTGCCTGCGGGATCAGAACTCAAGTTCTTTTAAACATGCAAAGTGTCCAGTGCACATCTGGTGGATGCGCTGACCAAGCTGTAAATAGAACAAAGCAGCTCCTTTACTTGCTGTAGGATCCGGAACATCGAACATATTTGCAACAGGAGCTCTGGTGCTTCACCAGAGGCAAAGCCACTATTTGCACATTTTGCCAAAACTTTCATTAACAGATCACAGAAAATAATTTCTGGGATAAGGATTCCTAGTTTGCAGGACAGGATTATTTGTACTCTCCTCACACTAACACTAGACAGATTTGCATTAACTGCCTAATTTACCAATTGGAATAAACATCTTTTTTAAAAGAACACGTCCTCATATAGCTGCCATTTGGTGCAGGAGGCACTTGCCTGCAGAAAGTGCATCAGTCTGAGTTCGGAACATGGTGCTTCCTGCTACAGGCCAGCATCATGCACATGCTGAAGTTTATACTACCTGACAGTGCCAGCAGATCTGCAGTGATTTGCTGTAACAAGGATTAGATAATGTCACTCTTTCAAGAAAGGAAAGGAGTAGGCACAAACACAAAACCCCACACTGTGACACCCTCCCGGCACTGGTCACAACACAAAGAAATTTATTTGCTAAACACACCATGAAAACTTTGGTATCAATTGTTAACTGGGTTGACCATCGCTACCACTGCCTGACAGTGCAGTGAAAAGAACTAATCCTTTACGTATATCTTCAGATAGAATGTATCTTGGAGTGCCATTTGTATGCATTTATGATAGCAATGTTGCTAACTGCAGAAGCACTATTCCCACCACAGCATTCCTACTGCCCCCCTGACAGCCACCCTCACCTCTGGTGCGAAGGCAGGATGGTAATGACACCAGCTCTGAAAGCCACCAAGCGTCTCTGACTTCTCAAAAGCACGTGCACAGCTCCAAGGGCTAAGAGCACACAAGCAAGGCAAACTTGTGCCTTCAGTCCCACAGAACTTAAGTATATCTGGTGCCTTGAAAGCAGCGAGGTCTCCAGTCATTCCTCCAAGACCCCCAAGTCACCAACTGTCGCCATTCAGCTGGCAGCAGAGCTGGCACCAGGGCTCCCCTTGCCCTGGGATGCTGCTGTCCTGCCAGGCTCCTGCCTTGCCTGCCTAAATTTTACTGTGTGATGGCCCCCAAGTTCATGGATGGAGATTTTTCTCCTATTTGAAATACTCCTCTCAATGACAGTAGAGACAAGTAATGATGCCTCAAAACTACCTGCAAAAATACTGTTCCATCCACCGTAACACTACTCACTTGTTCACACGCACACCTCAAGCTTTTGAAAAATCCCTCTTCCCAGAACACAAAAATCCAAGACAAGGATTTACTCTGCTGAAGGATGTAACTGCTGTGGAGAGAAGTTACAGTTCATGGTGTCGCACGAGGTAATTAGCATGCTGGCTGCAATTCATACACGAAATTAATCTTTGCTCAAAGCAAAAGAGAGAGTTTCCTGTCCTCCAGCCTGTCACATACTGAACGCTTGTACCATCCTGGATCATATCTTTTCAGGAAGTGAAAAAACACATGAATTAGCTTCTTGATGATGACTGAGGATGAGTCGCAGGAGCCCCTCCTTGCCTCACCATAAGCACTCCAGTCAAGTCATGCACTCCACAAACAAAGCAAATTCACTGTCTCAGGCCAGTTCCCTGAGATACTGTAACCTCAATGCCCATCCCTGCCTGGCTCACCCCTGGGCCCAGTCAGCAAGGGCAATACGCATTGCTGGGGAGAGGGAAATGCTAAACCTGCATATTTTACAGATGTGGCAGCAGCAAACAGCCATTATGAAAGCCAGCAGCTTGCTCCCTTCCCAAACTGGCATATGCTAATTAATCCAGGTCATTCATATCTCATCAGCTAGGACAGGCAGGCTGTGGTGCCTGGTGCCAATGTACACAACCAGAAGCAAAGAGCCTGTTTCAACTTGCAAGGGTGCAAAACTCACAGCATGAAGCAAGCAGGAGGGTAATGGCTCCATTTTACACCTGAGGAAACAGCCATTGGGAGCGAGATGGCATCAAGGGATAAGAGATCTAGTAGCGAGCCTGGAAATAAGATTAAATCGCCTCATTTCCTCTCTGCAGCTTTACTATCACTATCAGTGCAGGGCTGTTTTATACCAGTGCTTCTACCTAGGGAAGGTTTTGAGTACATGAATTTAAAAGGTTAAATCAATAGCTGAATATTCACCACTCAACAAGAGACTACTGTAAAAATTAACAGACCAGAGAGAAGTTATCAGTGGTTTTAACAACTGCACCTACACGATGTGGAGGAAGGTGGGACAGGATGCCAGCCCTGCAAATCACCCTCCTGCAGCCAAGCACTGGTGGCTCCACAGTCCTGGGCAGCTCCTGTTTGTCCTGCAATGCAAACGGTGCCCCTCACACAGGTATTTCCATAGCTAAAATTACTTGGAAGGATGGAGAATCGACCCTGAGCAATACAAAACAGGAAGGGTGAGCACAGAGAGAAGAGAGAGACCTTGATACTTGTCATACAGAAGGGATGGAAAACCGGCCCAGCACAATAGGCTGGGCTAGCAGGGGACAGCTGCACTTGGGGTTTGCTCTTCTCTTCTCTCTCTGCAAAATATAAGATAATTGCAGGCATCCCCTAAACTGCATTCGTTGGCACTCTGGTAGCAAAGTCCTGGTGTTCTCTGCTTCAGGGTGGAAATGTGGGTGCATAGAAGAGTACATGGAACAACCTCTGAAAAAGCCAGACCAGCATCACAGAAGTAAAACTGTCCCTAAAAAAAAAAGAGAAAACAAGAAAACAGCTATTTTTAAAATATAATTTACTCAAAGTCCTTCTTTTCAGCCTTTCAGCTGCTGAAGTTCCTATTTTGTAAGCAGACCGATCTCATGATGGGGTTGAAAAGAACTGCTGAGTCTGGCAGCAGCGCTAAACAAGGGCAAGGTCATGCAACTCGTTCAAATAACCACATTCATGATTCTCTGGTGCCCACTTTATACTAGATTTGAAATCACCTCACCTGCAGAAATATATTAAATTCATGGAAAAAGCTCCCTTCTTTTACAGGCATTTTATTATTTCAACCAACAGAATGTAATTAGCAAAAGTGCTTCTTGCATTTGCAGGAAACATAATAGTTCCAGTTACTTAGTCAGAAAAATTAAGAAAAAACCAAGCTAGCTAAAGGGGAATTTTCTGTTAAAAGCACAGACATTAATTAAACTCATTTGTGAGCAAGTCCATAAGAATAAATCTTGAGGACAAAAGCTCTTGGTATGAAAATCATTGTAACATCTGTGAGACCTCACAATACCATTATGCCTTTACGAAGTCAATATACAAATCAAAAGGCTTAACGTGGGCAGTGGAGAAACTCACATTTCATTCTTGGGCTATCTCCAGATGGCCATTAACCTTTAAAGACACTATGGATACACAAGTGACAGGAACTGAGGGGACCCTAAACTAACCCTCCACAGGTAAGGCTATTTATTAGGAAAAAACCCAACAAGCTGAGGTGAGTGTGAAACTGATTGTGTTACTCCGATAATTTCAGTGATTTTTCCTGAGCAGACATTTAAAAAGCATCCATAAATTTTCACCCCCAGTAACGTTTACAAAGTCTTCCATTTACATCGGATTAAATTCAAACTTGGACTCCGTTTACCCCCAGCACCTCTCCTACCCTTGTTGACAAATGAGACTGCATCAGCACATAAACAACTTTCCAATTTCTCTGGATCGGCTAAAAATCACATCTTCTGGGTTCCCCCCAGCTCCAGCAGAGTTACTGCTTTTAGCACAGCTTCCTTGGTGGCACAATGTTTGCATTGTAATATTTCAGCAAGAGACTGCCATTGTAAATTGAAAGTGTGAATCTTGGGAGTAGAGAGCGCAAGTCTGTCAGAGAGGGAGAGCAGCCTTCCCCTGCACCTTGCCTGGTGCCAGCAGTCCTCAACCGGGCACAAACCCAGGAGACACTGGGTTTGTTACTACTCCCCATCTCTGGCTCACAGACCTGCTTGCATGCATCAAAATTTCCCCCATGCAGCTGGTGTTGGGAGGGATGAGGCACTGGCACACACTGCCCTTGCATTTTACATATTGGGGGCTGCCCTGGAAACCTCTTGGAGAGACCCTCTGCCATAGCACAGGGGGGCTTGAGCAGGAGGGACCCCACAACAGCTCATTACAGTGGTGTGTGCAGGGATGAGCCAGCCCGGGGTACCCCATGTATGGGAAATGCTCTGCTCACCTCCATGGGATGCACATCAGCCTCTGCTGCTGTCAGAGCAGCCCAACCAAACCCAAATGAAATCACAGCTCTGTGCCACCATGAATTTTCCCATGCACAGGTAAAACACCATGGCAGTTGGTTGCATTGCTTTACAAGGAGAAGTAAGGAGACAGCGAAGATCTGAAATGCATGAAGCTCCTCGAGCACCATCCAAAAAGAGGAAGTGAGGTGACAGCAGCCCCAGTCGCTCCTGGGCCCCCTCATCACACATCAGACATCATACAGAGCATCTGTTAGTTAGCACTGGTGAGAAATGATCAAGGAAGAGAAAAATAACATGACAATTTTGGAAGAGAACAGTAATTTACTTTGCATTTGTAAACCAGCAGGAAAATCCTTTAGTGGAGGCTACATTACTATTATTAATCCTGTACTATGTGTTTGGTGTGGCAGAAAGCTGAGGATACTCTGAGGCTGTGTGTGCTATTTGGTGTTTACTTAAAAAGTGAAGAAATTAAATGTTAGAGCATATATCATCAAAATACATTGTAACTGAAACCAGAAGATTGAAGTGAAAACCCGTGTGTGTGTTTGTGGAGGTAAAACCCACTGACACCAGGACAGTATCTGTATATTTAGGACTTTTGCTCCTCCCATGCTATAAGAACATGCATGGCAGATGAGGTTATCTACACACAAAATCAACTGAAAAGTTGATTTTTAATCAGAAGCATAATCAAAACTTCATTATTGAAAAATAATATGATTAAGCACTCCATTATTTCAAAAGCCACGGAACTAAGCAGATCCTAGGAGGGGAGTTCTTTTGCGCACTAATCCATGCATGTAATTATTGATATGCTTTCCATGCCCTATTCAAATGCTCTTCCCTGAGGCTTTTCTTCCACTTCTACTAGAGGGGAAAAAAAAAAAAAAAAAGCCAATCAGTTCAGTTTAAAGAACAAATTGTATAACTCTTTATCTACTGCCTAAAGGATCAAATAAGGAATTCGACAGACCATAAGGTCAGAAGCAAATGATACAGCTTTGCTTGTCCTGGTGGCCACCACCATGCACACGCTGCACAGGCAAGGCATGGTGTGCACCCTGTGCAGGTACATGATGTGATCAGAGATGTTGTCAGCGCACCTGGGCTAATAAAACACTCAGGTCTGAGTGCTTTATTAGACTGCAAGAAAAAGGGTGCCAACAGATCTTTTAATACAAGGATACATGCCTTTAATGAAACTTAAGCATACAAAAAATTAAAAGCAATTAAAGAATAAGCAATTTACTCAGTAAGAGATTAGAAAGATGCAAACCAGTGCCCACACTGGGTTTTCCATACATGTATCAACTTGCCCCTGCTGAGAACAGCACTGGGCTGGCAACAGCACTGCCATGTTTGGATAAATTTGCTGCTGCCAGTCTACTTCTACAGCAAACCATCTAGAAGGCAAAAATTGCTAAACGTAGTCAAAGACAGTGTACTAAGAACAGCAAAGAGGGCTCCAGCACAAGCGCATCCCCGTGCTCACAGCCAGGAACGCCACAGCTGTAGCTGGGAAAGGGCAAGGTGCTGGGCACAAACAAGCACAGCTAAAGCCAGTCATTCCCCTCCCAATGCAGTTGGAATTAGACCATCTGAAACAAGCAGATTTCTATTTTCTGCAATTTTAATAGACAATCAACAATCAGTATTTTGGTTGCTGCTGGCACAGCGGCAGCACCTCTATAACGATGTGGGGGACCCGGTTCTTGAAACTAATGTACTTACTAACAGCCAATAAGATCATGGAATGACACATTTCTTCTGCTTCAAGTTAAAAATGCAAAGGAAATTTCAAACATTTAGAAGTTTATTCACTTTAATCTTTAAAAATATAACACCATCTGTTGCCATCAGATTTACAGTACAGATTTCAGATATGTACATTTATTTGTCATTATAAAAAGCTGTCAGCAACCCCAGCACAAAAGTGAAGATCCTCTGGTAATCTCCTGAGCTACAGAGGGAAAAACTACTAAGTCTGAAAAACTCAACCAACAGGTTATTCATGAGAAACACAGTATGAACAAACCAAAACCCCACTACTCCCTTGTCACAACCCCATCACCACCACCATTCATACTAGTAAAATCACAAAAACAAACCTCTACAACTGGCTAATACCACAACCTGCATATATTTACAGGTAATGTTGTGAGAAACTTATCCTAGAAATTCCTGAACCACAACAGCCAACTATTTTGATCCCTGCAGTCCTGCTCCCTTGGCACTTCTGACTTCTGCGTGCCAATGCCTCGAACTTTGTGGGTTACGTGAGGTATGGGTTATATGAGGTCTGGGCTATGGGAGGATTCAACTTCAAGTACCAGCAGTTTTCAAGCAATGCAGGCTCTGTATCTACAGGCTACAGTGCATATATAGATATAAATAAAATAAAGAAAGAAAAGGAAAAGACATTCTCCTGCCAGCAGAGTCTCAAAAATTAGTGTGGGCTGGCTGAAAATTCGTACAATAAACAAAACGTAGCACACTATAAATCATTATGTGTGTACATATATATATCTCACACATATAAATCACTATAAATTTATTATACAAGATGAGTCCCAGTAATATGTAAAAGCAAACAAGTTATTTTCTGGACATGCATCAGTCATTACAAATCTAACACAAGTTTAAAGGAGCTAACAGTCCTGAGTGGCCAGGCTGGGACACTCACCAGCAGCTGGATTTGCAGGAGCAAAGTCAGACCCTGATAGTGTCAGATCATTTGTAATGTCCAAATTAAAAGGGCCTGACCTTTTTTTCCAACAATTACTCACTCTGCTGAAAAACCATCTTCTCCCTTTTATGAAATCAAACAAGAAACACTGGAAAAATGAATTCTTACCTGCCTGATGCTAATGATCACATTTCTCATGTTTAGAGCATTCAGCTTTTTTGTGCTTTGGAAGTTAATACAACACGAGAGGATTTAATAATACTTTTTCCCCTGTGACACAATGTCCAGCTGTTATTTCATGATTGAAAGACTGCAAGTAAATCTGGCTTTGCCTCATGAAATTAAGGTCTACTAGACATACAAATCCAATTAGCGCCACAAAAGTTAAGCCATACCATTTCCTAAGTCTCATTTACACCAATATAGACTTTTTTTTAACCCTTTTGTCAAGGGTGAAGGACACAACTAAATGACTGGATTTTTTCTCTCTTATTTATATATTGATCGTAACAGGGCCAGACAGGTAGGCCTATACAAGTGCTGATTCTGTCAGCAGGCAAAGTTGCCAGGACACTGTCACTTATAGATTGATAAATGGACTACAGGGACTAATTGCATTTCAGCATCTCCGGACAGATGGCAAATCTTACAGCCATATGGTGATTATTTCCACTGTGCTGAAAGTATATTAACACTTACCAAAATGTTTAAGGTGATGAGATGATCTAAAATATTCTTTGCATGAGCTAGGATAAAAACGATGGGCATGGATGGGCCTGCACGCTGGGGCTGGGCTCTCTCCCAGGATTCCTGTTTGGTGCAGGCTCAAGGGCCTGCGGCTATCAAACAATTATTGATGAAACTGGCTGTGTGCTGGGTCCTCAGCAGTAGCACAGTGCTGCTGTGATAGCCAGGGGATAACATGCCTTATTTTAGCTATTCTTCATTGCCCTTATTTAGATGCCACTATTTACTGCTTGATATGCTGGCTGCCCTGTGAGTTGGCAGCACTGATATATATATTTTATTTTCCCGCTGTTTTCTTCTAAACCCTTCTCTACTCTTGAGTTGAAAACACACCAAAGTTATTGTCCTATTATTAAAGGTAGCCACATATTAAGCCCTGGCCCATGGACAGTAGGGTCCATGGAGTAGGACTACACATGCACTATATGCAGTTAGGTGTCTACTCCCAGAAGAGGAATCAACTGGGAGAAGACAGAACCATGTCCCAGTAATCCTGTGAAACAAAACAAACCAGCTGCATGGTGACCAGAAGCTCATCCTGCTCCCTGCAGCCTGGATAAGCCATTGCTAAGTTCTGCAGTGCCACTTCAGCACGGAGCTGGTAGCTCATCGTATTTACCAAATGCTAACAAAGCACCTGATGGACAATAGGTCAGGCTGATACCCATCCCAGATGACACAGCCTGCTTATGGCTGCATCCTTTACTAACACTTCTGCTGTGGAGCTTTGAGCCTTGTATGGGATTTATGCAGCAGTGAATTCACACTTCAAAACAACGGGAGAGTACATGCTGGAGACCCAATCCTCTTCTGCTCTAAGTTACTGCCTATTTATACCAAACAAATGTGTGCAAAATCAGCTCATAAATTCTAGACAGATTTTTATGCTAGAATAATAACCCACAGTACACAATTTAAATGACCTTCTGCTTAATTTTCTGAACAAAATTCTGAACACTTGTTTTAAAACAGGATTAAAGAATCACATCTTGCATCCTGCAGGAATTTGTTCTGAGGCACTCTCAATGGCAGGACACTCTTAGTTAGCAGAAGCCAAGACCTCCCTGGCTGGGGGGAGAAAAAAAGTTTATGCACAAGTTTCCCCTATTTGCCATAAGTATATGATAGCAAGTCAAGAGCTAAAAAGTGAACTTGTCATAGTCTTTGTAATCTAAAATTAGTGCCTGCTGTTAGCATGCAGAATGGATCAAGCACTCACTCAGCCACTGAGAAGGTGCCAACTGGTGAGAAATTCTTACTATGCTTTTTGCACATTCACACTTTAGCACCCTAAGAATTAAATTTATTTGACTTGTAAGGCCTCTATTACAGATCCCTCTAAACACAGATTTCCCTTAGGAAGTTTTACTACCCTCTGGAAGGCAGCAGAAGAGCGTTTCAGTTGCCTGTTTCTCCCTAGACAACCCACATTAGCCCTGTGTTTTAACATGCGCCTCCCCAGCCAACACTTTAACTCAGGCTTGGAGCTGCTGCTTCCCCGGGCACTGGCTGGGCTGTCCACCTGCAGAGAGCTGCAGCAGCTCCAAAGTCAGCACATGGGAAGGAGGAGTGCCAAAAGGAGATGAAGAAAGGAAAGAATGGGAGGAAAAGTAACTTAGATCCAAGGTGCAAAGTCTGGACCACTCTAACTCATGTAAATCAGCCATTCTTTTGAGGGATAACAGTCAGCACTGAACCATCCCAAATCACTCTCAGCAGTCATGTGTCTATTTTTCCTTCTGGCCAATAAATCAGAGGTCATCCTGTAAAGCAGTTGATGAGTATAAATTCTTTCCAGTACAACCTCATGCCACTCCTGCAAATTCAACAGTTATTGGAAAGTGTGCTGCAAATCAGGGCAATGTTACTTTGACATCTCACGGGAGAAGCCTTATGGAGTTGCACAGCATTGCTCTACCTCCTAAGGACAAGGATGCCAATTCATAAAGCAGGGAGGAAAGACTAAGCAGGGAATGTGAAGTGGATTAGATATTTTGATTCTGTTCCAAACTCTAAGCTTAAAATACAAAAACTTTAGCAACTTCTCCCCCATAGAATTTGAAATGCTAATTTCTAACTCAATGGAGAGAAGTTTGTGCAAAGATCTGAACAATACATATGCAGGATTACTGCTCCAAGACTGAAAAATTCAAAATACATCTTGTCTGTAGAGAGAAAAGCCGGCAACAATAACCTCAGGAGAGGTGTTTACCGCAGGCTTCAAAAGAAGCTCGGTCCAGCTGAAGGAGGAAGTCCACCCCACAGCCCTCTGCAAAACCAGTCTGGGGAGGCAAAACAAGGCAAGAAAGATTGCTGAGAGCCATCAGGCTGCGTACAACAAAGTCCTTGAAAGCTGATACATCTCCCATAATATGCAATTTTGAAGGTCTCAAAAACCAGATACTCGAAACTTTCTGTCCAGGGAATGTCTTTGAGGTTCGCACAGAAACTTTAAAGACATAAAGACGCAGTTGTTTTAAAGACATGATTGGGGCTGTTCAGCCTGGAGAAGAGAAGGCTGCATGGAGACCTCATAGCAGCCTTCCAATATCTGAAGGGGGCCT
>JAOEHY010036661.1:0-40905 GCA_025447955.1 Psilopsiagon aurifrons | reverse complement strand
GCCCCCGGGGCCCCTCCGCTTCTCCGCCCGGGACCGGGCCGGTGGCGGCGAGAGCGGCTCTGCGGGAGTTCGAGCCCCGGAGCGGGGCGTCAGCATCGCGTGTCCCCCGTGCCCCGCGGGGGCGCGACCTGTCGTGGGGGCACGGGGCGGCGGGAAAACTTCGGGTGAAGTTGCGGGGCCGGCCCCGCCCGCTGCCGATAAACCCCAGCGGCGGGAGGGGGCAGCCCAGACCGAGAGACCGACGGCTCCGGGAGCGGTTGTCCCGCGGCGCGGGCACGGCTGCGGTCCGCGAGCGGGTCCCGGGATGCCCTTCCGGCCCCATGCAGCGCCAGCGCCGAGGGATGGCTCCTGCAACACGAGCGGACGGTTCTCTCCCCGCGGCTTGCCACATTCGAATACGTTTTCCCAGGGAATAGACGGGAGCGAACTCAGACCTCACATCCCCCCCGCGCCCCTGCCCTGCTCGTACCCACGGTGCGTCCGAGCCCTCCGGAAGTTTCAGCCGCGGTCGGGCCCGGGCAGACTCAGCCCCAGAGTCCGAATGTGGGGCTCACACCCAGCCTGCACCCAACTCAGCCCAACGTGCCGATGCACCAAGGCTGCTTCTCTTTGGTCCTCCTTAGCCCCCTCCAAATCTGCTCCAGCCATCTACCCTTCCCATAGAGGTACCACGAAAACAGAGAGATGATTCCTTCCCTTGGGAGGAAAAATTGCCCTCATCAGCTGTGTTACGGCTGCCCAAGACCGTGGGTGACACTGGTGCCTGACAGGCATCACAGGACACAAGTCCATAGGAACGTCATGGGCCTGCTCATTCATGTGCTTGTAGGACCATGCTACACAGACGTAGTTCTTCTGTGAGGAAAAGACGCCCAATTCACACAGAAGAGAGGATTTTAACTTCTCCCACACAAAGTTATAATTAATACACTGCCATCAAGTGTGATTATTTTCATCTCTTTTTTAAAAAATCTCACATTGACTTTCTTCCAAAGAAAGTTTGGAAGTTGTGGGGAAGGTGCAATGTTTGCGTGCTTTAACTTTGTGTGCCATAATCAGGGGAGTGCCCAGTGTTACCTGGGAACCTCCTAGGAACCCTCAAACCAGCAACCTAACACCTTCCAGCTCTGCGCAATGAAATTGTCTCCCACTCTGACAGACAACTATTTCCTGTTGTCTGGAACACCAAAATGGAATTTCAATCCTATACACTCAAATAAAGTTTATGCCACAGGGGATAAAAAAGCAGGGTGAATTACACAGACATTTTCAAAAGGTTGTGAGATGACACCGCTCGTGCATATCTGCTCTTCTCACCATGCTCAGATGGTTAATGTGGATGCTGAAGGAGATTTAACTCCTTAACTAACCACTGATGCCTTCCCATGCCCCATTCTGCCAGCCAAAGGTGAGGTTCCATTTCCTCCAGGATAGTGGAGGTGGTGACGTACAGGCATAGGTGACAATCCTGTTGTGTTCATGATGGCCTGCACCCTGGAATATTGCTTTGGTGTGACTATTCCTCTTGTCCTGGGGAAACTGTGAGGGGAAGCATTCTGTGAAGGGGAAAAATAACAATCTAGTGGAAAAAACTCCCACCATAAATGGGGTGATTTTATATCACTGTTTTTATACCATTTACTTCATTTTGTTAAACCACATACTCCATTCATTAGAGAGGTCTTCTCTTAGTTCTCTCCAATTAATGAGCTCATTTTGGTGAGTATCTGAAAGCTGTTTCACGAACTTGTGATTCACAAATGTCTAATGGATTTGGATCAAAATGGAGTAATGGACTTACTACATGTGTCACAATAAGATGAAAATTGGACATTAGAAATGCAATTGCCTTACAATTTTCTAATGTTTTAATCTTAACCAGTCTTGCATTCAAGAGTGCATTTTCATCCCCAATTATAAAAAATAGCTTAAGCTTATGGAAGCATAATTGGCTGTGGAATTTGCATGATACAAAATTTTGTAGCTTGCTTTTGTTCTTAAGGTCTTCCCATTTGACTTATGCTCTTTTCAGAACTGAAGCAACAGAGTTGTGGTCCCATTCCTCAAGGACTCTGAGACATGTGGTATGGCAGACAGCAAGTTAACCCAGTTTTCTTCTCATGTTTGGGTTTCTGCAAGTGCACTCCCTCAGCCTAAAATTCCCTCTATTCTTCCAGAGAAATATGATATTTCTCTTTCTGAAGTGTGGCACACTGTTGCTGCCCTCTTATCTCTGCCAAAAAGGGGATGAAATCCTGGCCTCAATTTAAGACAATGGTAAAAGCCCCTTGAATCTGGAGGAGGCCCAGATCTCACACAAACTGTTTATCAGTATTGAATGAAGTGACTGCTCTACAGACAGTCCCATCTTGAACTCCTCCACCATGACAGAGTCCTAATTCGTCTACAGTTCCCATTGATTTACATTATTTTAGGATAATTCAGTATTCAATTTGCTTAAAATATTTTGAGTTCCTCGTAAATGAGAACTATAAATATGCTATCAAAATTAATCAGTTCTTAAGCTCTCATATGTGACATGATATTTCACTTCCGATTTGGCTCCGGTGCAGGATGTGTACATAATGGTAATTCAGTCCTCATTTAGTATTCACAAGTGTGCTCTTGTTCCTGTGGCACGGTTAGGAAGACTCAAAATACTGAAGGCACAGGATCCCTCAGTGTGATTCAAGCTGAGCAATAAAAATATCCATGCTCTGTAAATGGATATAACTTCTTTAGATGAGAAATTTCTCCTATTCCCACGGACCTCCTAAGGATATAATTTTTTGATTCCCAGATACAGGGTGAATATCCTTTCAGAAACCTAGCAATCAGGAGCATGTATCCAGTCTACATTCTGAAAAGCAAAGAGCTCACTGGTCTCTTCCTCTCTCTCCACATTTCTGTTCTCTCCTTTTGTTTGGCTTTCACTATTGTCGTCCTTTGCCACTGCATTTCAGATACAATTTTATTTCAGATAACCTGCTGTTTAGTCTTTTTCAAGCCCTGAATGTGAGTACCTAGCACAGTGTTGAAGGCTGTAAAATTGTAAGAGGCTGATGGATTTCTAACAATACTGGTGTAGTCAGAGAGCATCTCTCAGCATTAATAAACAATTTGGGACACATCCTCTAGGCATCTCTGTCTACTAGAAATCCAGCCTGGGACACACCAGGAGTGCACGCTGAACCTTTGGAACATTTGGAAAGGTAGCCCCATACATGGAGAAAACCTTGTTCCCTTTGACAGACATACTTCTTACAAGGCAAGACAGAAAACAGATACTCACAGTTCTCCTTCTTAATGTTTTCATTCATGTAGACACTTTGATTATGTCCACTGCACTGTAAAGTAAGTTGGTCACTCTTCAGCTGACAGCTTGCACCTGGTGGGTCTTGCTGCTCTCCTCTAAAATTGATTTGGCAATGGGCAGACTGAGACTCTGCAGAGCAGGTGAGATGTGCTGCATGTAGGAGTCTCCTTACAGCTTGTGTTTAAGTCTATGTATTTGTTTCATCCTAAAGCCACTGGGTTTTGAGCACATATGCGTTAGTGGAGATCTTCATGAAGCTGCTCACAGCAATGCACAGGTCTCCCAGCTGTTGAGCTGGATCCTGAATTGCCCATCAAAATTGTACCAAATGTGATCAGTTTTTTTCATTCCAATAGGTAGTCCTTTGCATTTTATACGGTTGGATCTTGAAGGTCATCTTAAAGGTCTTTACCAACCTAGCTGATTCTATGATTCAATGATTCTATATGCCACCATAGAAGTAACCAGCTTTTTCACTCAAAGTTTACTTTAGTAATTTTCTTTTTAAATCCCCCCAAAAAGAGAAGAAAAAAATCCATTTTATCTGCAAGTACAGATGATGACTCTGGTTTCCTTCCAGGCTTACATCACAAAATGCCATTGATTTGTGATTTATAAAATGGAAGTTAGAGCAATCAGGCATCAGTTATGCAGATGGGGTAGATTAGTTTTCTTTTAAACTAATTCAGATCAAATTTTTTGCTCCTGGCAGGCCAAACTGTACAAGAGATATTAAAAGGGAAGAACTATATGCCTTGCCTGTTAGAAACAGGACCCTCATATTGTGACTTGGTTGCGATAATGGTGGTGACAGCCAAGGCTACCAGTAGAGAAGCTGAAGGGAAAAGATAATTCACATGTTTAGTGAAAGAAGCTTTATTTTCAAACATGCAGAATTGCAGGACCATTCATTTCAGCAAATCGCTCTGCTAACATCTAAATTTTCTTGTAGCTCAGGAGTTTTTAATTCTCAGGCCCTTTCTACCATCTGTAACTCAATCTCTATTTTTTAAAGAAATTGCAGACATCTGTTTAAATACCCATCTCTTCCGTCACATGGAATTTTGGATTAAAAAAATCTAAGCTCGAAAATAATACCGAAGTTGGCTTACATTTCCAAGCAACCACAGGCTGGCATTTTAAATGCTGCCTATTTAATTAGCCCATCCCGCTCAACTGGCTGCGTGGGGTTCTACAGTGCATGAACAATGTCTGCTGTGGTTGCAGGTCAGCTTGCTGGGCAAAGGGGTTGTGCTGCCCATGCTGGGGTTATGCTGGGGGATAGGGAAGAGGGGAGGTGGAGAAGAACCACCCCAGGCTCTCCGCAGCCATCTGTCCTGCAGCAGGAAGGGGGTCTGGCCTCCAAGGGGATTGCAGGGCTGAGGAACATTGCTGAGCCTGGGACTCTGCTGTGGTCCTGTATCATAGAATCATAGAATCTTGCATGTGTGTAAAACTATTCCTTCCTGTGATACTGGAGCCAGCTCAAGTGACATAAGCGAAACTGAATTTTTCTGCCCCACTCCTGACTTTCCACAGCAGTGGGTACAATTTCAGAGTGTAATCAGGGACATGTGGGGATGAGGGACAGGTATAGGAGTGGGAAAGGGAGGCAAAGCAGTGGGAGCCAGGGAAGGGGATGAGAAGCAGATGTGGGGTGTTCCTAGGGGCTGCAGTGCAGCCTGTCCTCTTTCAAGACACCCTGCCTTCCCCTCGCCCTTCTCCCAGGGTCCTGGAGGTGCCAGCCAAAAGCTCTCCACCCTCCAGCTTCTTCCCCAGGGTCACTCCCCACTGCATCTTCATTCTCTCAAAAAACAGCACTCCCATATAAAATAGGGCAGAGGAAGACAGGATGGGGCCAGACCTTTCAGAGCATTCTAATTGTCCAGAGATGCTTGCCTAGGCTGCTTGTAGGAATTCATACTTCAGACTGGTGCAAAATACATCATTCTGTTTCTTTAGAACTTCCTCATTGGTGGACTTTGCCCCTTAATCAGCTCCTTGATTGCCTTACTGTTAAAGGTAGACATTTCCTAGGTAACACTGGAGGTCTGATTCATTTACATGAATGCCCAATGGCTTGATAAAGGTTTCTATGTTTCCTTGTGGGCAGAAGTAATGAATTCCTCGCTTGGATGAATATCTCCAAGGACTGAGCAGTACCGACAGAGTGCCAGGTGGGAATGAAGTCACATGGGACTTCAAGCCTACTTGCAAAACCTTATGGTTGAGGGTTAGCACCTCGAAGCTCTCATTAAAGCTCCTAAGGACACGAGTGGCTCTGCAGCACTGGATTTCTCTCCTCCAATTCTGGAAAATCCCTTGAGTTCAGGGAAGCCAGGCCTGGCTCAGAGATAGGAAGTTGGAAGTGCCCAGCTGTTGGTGTCCTTCACACCCATAGCTTTCTTGTGAAGGAAACTATTTGTCATCAGCCCTACTGGACTTATTTCTATCACTTTCAAGTAAAGTTAAAAACCTTGACTTATAACAGTCCTTATGTTTAGGTCCTGCTAAACTCTAATAGTAACAGTGAAGGAAGAAGGCCATAAATGATGCAGCATTTCTTTTCTTTTTACTACACTAATAATTAGCATCTGGAAAAGTAAAAAATAGTTATTTGTCAAAAAAACCAACAATAATATAGCTCTCACAAAGACGCCAGGAATACTTTGATGGGGAAATGCATTTTAAAAGAATCTATTGGGTGCAAGATGGGTTGCATGTCTTCCCTAGATAAAACCAGCTCAAGGGGAGCTTCTGCATTCCTAATTCCACCTACTGCAACTGTTCTGTAAGAATACTTAGATGACAAAATACATAAACACTACCAATCAGATAAACAAACACAATCAGTTTATTTTTAGCTCCATATTTTGCTTCTCAGGAAGTATTTACTGTTGAGACTCTTAAATCCAATCTTGTGTAATTTTAGTTACCAGAAGTAATAAAAGTGCTTGCACCTATTGGTAAACAGATTCCACTTTTCTAGACAAATTTCACAGCCCTTCGGGTGTGTATAAAATCCATGGGTTTTGAAAAATGAGAGCAAAAGTTTTAGTCACTGGCAAATATTAAAAAAACCCCAAAACAACAAAAACACCTCCCAAAAGCCCACAGCATTTCAGGGACGTGTTTGCAGCTCAAGCACCTGGAGGAGCACTCTCGAGATCCAGGGTGCTTACCTGGGCTTTGAAGAAGTACCATAAAGATGTCAGGCAGCAGCAGCCAGGATTTAATATCATACTGATGTTTTCAGCCATAGCTCAGTTAGGCCTTTGGAGCCAGGGAGAGGGCTCACAATGCACTTCCACAGGAGATGACACCGAGCACACAGTTACAGAATTCAATTTAACTCAATGGGTCTTGGTGGAAGGTGCAGAACACTTAAAACTGCCAGAAAATCTTTGAGATATGTTTTGTTTTAAATTAATCTTTAGCCAATAGAGAAATATTAATATACACACATCAAAACCTTTTCTATGTAACTGAGAAAATTAAATCAACACTATAAAGTATGGATGACACATATCCTTTATTTTTCATTCACTACTAATTTGCAGAAGAGCACAATTTACGTTGTGAATGTACTAATATTTTCCTAAGTTTAATTCAGTAGTTTTCCTGCTGGAATAGGCTAATTTTCATCCTTACCCACCTTTAATAATATTGATTACTGTTATTCTGCTCCTCAGTGGCTGACTGAATATTCTCCCTGTGTCCAGCTGGTGAGTATGCTTTTCCCAAAATAGCCTGTGACCACTCTTTCCTATATTTGCACAAGAGATATACTATTATTATATTTGCATGGAAGAAGTTAGATGATGCTGCAAAAATGTTTTTCAGTGATATCTCTTGTCCAACTTGTAAACTGATTTACAATTTGAAAAGTCACACTGGAAGTGGTATATGACAGAAGACCAAAGCAGGAAACATTTTGCAGTCTCTTAGGAATCTGGCCAGAGTTGCTCTTTTTTAGACCCTCTGTTTGCCCAGAAGAATTAACATCTGGTCAAAGAGAATAATGTGCAGCTATTGTTACTTAGTATTCAACTTTCTTCCAATATTTAAAGCTGAATTATTCATAGTTTTAAGAACATGGTTTCTGAGATACAATTCCACACCAGTGGCTGCACTGGGAAGAGAGCAGAGACCAGCCCTGAAAGTGTAACAAAGCATGTTTTGAATTCACAGTACACGCAAAGCCACAAATACTAGCCAACCAACACCACACGCTTAAGGCCACATTCAATGAATCTGAATTTCCTCATGCACAATAACACCTGTGCTGACAACTAGACTCTTGAGGAAACAGCCTTTAAAATGCATTTTCCTCTCCAGATAAAGGAATTGTCACTACACGGACACCTTCCACAAGGTAGTGCTTTGTATTTTCATGCGTATTTTTATGTGTAGGTATCTCAATAATATGCACACAGAAGCCAATCCTGGCTCCCATGATGCCAATGGAAAAAAACTTCTTTTGACTTCACTGGGATCATGATTCAGTCATAATTGATTAATCCTCATTCCATTCCTGTGAGACAAGGGAGGATATATAGAGATCACATACCACTGCAGCATGGTTGCTTCTGGAAAATATCAGCTGTTCCAAAATAGAGAGGAACCCAGCACACAGTTTGGAACAGGATGCAATGGCCAACACGATCTCCATCTGGAACAATACAGTAAATGCTGATAGCCAGAGTGGTATTGCTGAAAATAGATTTTGGCCAGCACACAAGGATTAAGAGCCTTACTTTTCAAAAGATGCGCTGGGACCATTAATAACCATAAAAGGACTTTGTATTTGTGCCTCACTGGAAAGATGGCAGTACTTGCAGTACAGTGTTTCCTCATATCATGCTGACACGTTGCTTCATTAGTGGATCATCTGCAGCTTTCAACAGGACTGGCATAACTTCCGAGTCAAACAGAGAGACACAGCAAAGTCCTGACCCCAATGAAGTGGAAGTGAACAGTACTTGGAACCAGTGGAACAAGGATTTCTCTCCCTGGAATAGTTTGTGAGATCTGGCAGCAACATTTCCCATCAGATAGCAACTCTGAGATCTTTGATACCTTATATAACTGCCATCCTTAAATAAAACATATATCTAGTTCATTTTTCCCCTGATTTAATTAGAATCTTACTTAGTTTTTCAGGTTGGCGAAGTCTTATCTCGCAATATGTTGCAGATGCCACTGTGTGGAGATTAACGTTTGCTTTTTAATTAAAGTTTTACTTCAGAAGTTTGTGATACCCCCACACCAGCATTTAAGACCAAGAAAATGACTGTATATATTCTTAAAATGAGCAGCCATTACATAATATGAAACAATCATATTCAAAGTATCACCAAAAATTACTGTGTGGTTTTAATTTCTGTGTGAGATGTTGGGCTTGTTTTTAAAGAGCCTCCATCAGAACTTTGCATTTTCCAAGATATCAGTTCTATATTTCTTAACTTTGGACTGTTGAGTAGTCAGCATGTTCTTTTGCACCGGTTCCCAACCAACATTAGAAAGCAGTGTTCAGCTGAGCACCTACACACTAAGCAGCTGGTTGCCACCAGAGCACGATTACTGCAGGTGGTGCAGGGATGGGAAGGAAACAGGCACAGCTCAAGAAGGTGGTGGAGAGAAATTGGGAGGTTAAGCTGGGCCATGGGAACAGCAGCACTGAAGAAAGGTTCCAGGAAACTGTCACAGGAGTCTGGGGCAAAGACAGAGGAGTTACAGCAGTGCTGGGGCAGGTAAGGACACTGTCCTCAACATCCAAGGCGGACATCTTGAGGAGGGCAGAAGGGGACACAGAGGGGTGGCAGCCACAGCATAATCTCCTGAAAGATTAGGAACCCTTGTATGCTGGAAAGAATGACCTCCAGTCCTAATTTAGTAACAGGAGAGAGAGTTATTACTGCTAGGAGTAGTGGTGACCTAGACCCCCAGACAAGGACCAGCCCCAGCACAGCACAAACATAAAATGAAAAGATAGTCTTTGCCCAAAGAGTTTCCAGATTTTGTGTAGGGTGAGGAAGAACACAGGGATGCATAGGGGAGTGCACAGCAGTAGCACTCAGCGGCAGTGTCAGAACAAGGAGCAGTCAGCTCAGGCCAGATTCACAAAATCCTGCAGGCTCCTCTGCAGCTCAGCTAATTCACTTACACCTCATTTCGCTTTAGCACAGTGTGGTCTCAATACAGATTGGTATTTCTGGAAAATCCTGATTTACAATTTTTTTAACATTATTCTGTATTAAGGAGACACTCCAAATTTGAAGTAGCACAAAGATGGCCTATACTTCAGACCTTGCTTTCTCTAATGGCCCTTAAGAGGAACTGCAGAGAACATTCAAGAATTCTTACATGCAAAGAGAAGAGAAAGAAGACAAATTCCTGTGATAACTAACAGCTTCTTCGTAAAGCCATCTGGGGAGAGCCATATCTAATGGAGGGAGCATTACTTAGATCAATTGCACTGACCTGAGCCATCAGAGGGAAGAAAACACTGAAATACTGTTGTATTTAGTTGCCTTTAGCAGAACCTGAACATGTGCTTACACACGGCTTTGACACACAGAAGCAGGAGGACAGGCTTGAGTGAGGCCTTGCAGCACATCTATCTGAAGAGCTGGTGGCAAGGTCAGCTCTCAAAACCTTGGCCTCAGAGAGGACAAGGGAGTCCCTCATAAGGAACCTCAGGGCAATGCTCCAGTGCCTGGAGAATGTCACCATCCAGAGAAGGGAGACTGGGAAAAAAATGGGAAACCCAGGTATCCTCTGTAGAGGTTGAATGTTTAGCTTTATATCCTAGGCACCTGACTGGCATGCAGCAGGCAAACTGCATGAACTATCCAGCCTGGGAGAAATGCTAGACGTGTGCTAAAAAGGCATAACCACTTCCTTCTGCTAGATCCTAGGTTTTGCAAGGATCTGAGTTTCTGACTTAAACATAATAGAAATTGTTACCAGATGTGCATGTCAGGACCCCGAATGCACTGGCAGGCCTTGATTGCCACAACCAGCACCCCTGGGGACTCCTGCACACTCCTGCCCCAGGCACAGGGGCTCATGCAAGCTCAGCTCTGGGCCCTTGGTCCCTGCTGTTGTGGCTGTGTTGGGCTCCGGATGCAGCTGTGCTGTGGCTATGCTGTGCCTGCACATGGATGCTGTTGATCTGTGTTGAGCAGTGACCCACGGACTGGATTTCTGACTTGCCTTGGACTTGTCTTATCCCCATGAACTTGTCTGGTCCTCCCCACCAGCTGTGCCATTGGCTCCCCATCCCTCTCTTTTAGAAAATTCTCTGAACTGACCTTCTGAACTCAGATAGGTGCAACTAAATTCTAACTTACAAGCTGGCGTGTCCACACTGCAACAGATTTGAATGTTTCAGACTGCATATGGACATGAGAAATGAGCCCGAACTGAAAATAAATATCCAAGTAGAAAAGAACAGTAAGAATGAATAAAACCTAGCCCTAGAAACTTCTGCAAGTACCTCCTTTATATTTTGCAACTATCTTAACAATAGGCAATCCGTGATAGCACTGATTCATACATCCCCACTTGCAGGATTACTTAACATCTAAAAAGCGTCTGAGTTGGAGTTTAGACAGGCTGATGATTATGATGAGTTTGATATCTTAGCGTTTGGCTACTCCATTTTCTGACTTTCAAGCAGTTCCACAGAAGCGCACTTTAAGTATCTGAATATTCCTCCCACTTCTTTGTTTTTCTTCGTTTTTTCCATGTGTACAGTACCTACGTCTGGGAAAGAACATAACCTGTGCACCAGATGTGCTATGTAAAAACTTCTGCCTGCCCTTCAGCCCCAGCGTGTGTGCCTCATGGGGTCTAACCCACCTCCACCCCAAATGAGGAACATATGGAGCACCATGAATGGCAGGAACAAGACTTCACTTTGAACTACTTTCCTCCTATCAAAGGGCCCTCTGTCTTGCCTTCTTCTTCTCCGTTCCTCTGGGTAATCATAAGGAAAGAACTGAACATTTGGAAAAGCCTCCTGGGGATGAATTCATTTGTAGTGTAACTCTGCTGAAGTTAATGGTGTTGCACCATAGATTAAAATGGCACCATAATATTAAAAACCAGAGAAGGCATACCACTCTGTAATTACTGTCTAAGAGAGCAAAAATAGTAAAAATGATTCATTCTTATAGACCCCAAAGGGCACAGCTGGCTTAGTCAGTTTAAAAGGTGAAAATAAAAGAAGGCAGCTAGAATGTAGTGATTTTTAATTTGTATATATGTATATAGATATGTATAAATGACAGTCAGATAACACCACCTCTGCACTAATTTAAAGAACAATACACTAGAAATATAATTGAATGTGACTGTGAGTTTTAAAAGACAGACAACAGAAATAGCTCTCAGGAAAATTAAAGGCCTTCTTTCATACTGGCATAAATTAGGAATAAACTCCATTTAATCAAGTGTTACGCTGCTGTGAGCTTAATGCAAAGGAACTGGGCCCCACAGCATCAAAACTGTTATTCTGTAACACAATCAAGCACCAGGAATTGTATTTTCCCCCCGTTTTAAAAAAGGACAATGTTATTTTTTTAGGCAGTTAACATTTAAAGGTCATTGTTACGGTAAAGAAACATTTCTTGTATTAAGTTTAGTGAAGCTGGTAGAAACGGTGCAGTCTGTTCCTTTATGGACTTCACTTTACAATACCATATGGAGGTGTGTGAAAGATACTCTGAAGCTCAGCGATATTGTACAATATAACAGCAAAGCCAAGGCAGAGATCTGACAGAATAATGGGCTTCAGAGGCATTTGTCAGCAACAGCTGTTTTATCTCAGTCTTTCCTGTTATTGAAGTGAGCTTCATCTAGGCAATAATCCTTTCCAGCCAAAGGAATAATGCTCATGACGAGACTGATCTGCCGAGCACAGGAGGTACTGGAGAAAGAGCACAACTCCAAATATTTCTGCAGATTGGCTGAAAAGTATCCCTGCTTACCTCTCTCTGGCGCAATGAGTGATCTAGCAAACACTTTGCAGTCATTAATTACTTAGATGTCCCCTGGTGGTCTTATAGCCTCTTGTGCTCACAGAAACTGCTTTCCTTTAGTGTGTAATCAGTAACAAGACTGCCACGCACGCCCTTTGTACCTGCTGTTGTCCGGAACACAAAGTCTTGCTCTCTCTAGCAGTGCCAGACACCACCATTTCCTAGAATAAATTATCTGGGGAAATCGGGTTTCGTTGTACAAACAAACCAGGCTTTCAGTTACACTGTAACTGAGACACCGCAAAAAGAATGAGGGGAGAGGGGAACTGGATAGCAGGAAATCACTCAGCAGAGTCAGCAAGCTAAGGAAAAAAAGGCAGAGTTTTGAAGATAAATTTTCACTAAAATATCTGATATATTTTTTTGATATTAAAAACCCAAGCAGGATCCATAACAATCTATGTCAGCTTCTCTGTTTATTCGGTTATAGACAAATATTCCCTTGATCAGACAGGCCCCAATTACAAGAGATGTTAGTTCCTTAGCTGATTTCTCAAGGTAGGTATTACAATAAAGTAAAAGAATCCTGACTCTTTAAAGATACAGAAATGCACACAAAAAATTAATTCTCCTTTTCTCCTGCTAGTGAGATACATGCTGAGTTTTCATTAAAAATGCCACAGCTGGCAACCTCTACCGAGATAAAGCAACAAACCTAGCCAGAAAGAAATGGAAAACTGCAAAAAAGAAAAGATTTTAAACAAAGAAATCTTGAATAATGTTTTCCTTTTGCTTCTTGGTGCAGGCTGGTTATCCTGTACAGCAGGCTTACTTATTTTCTCAAGAAGTGTCCATAATAGCAAGGGCTAGAAATTAATTTTCAAATGAAAGTTGGATATAATGAAAACACAGGAGTCCAGAAGCTGGGGATTTATGTAAAACATCACATCCAAAGTCTTGTGACAGAACTAAATAGTTATAAAAAGAATTGCCATTTTCCATTGTTTCAGGACTTTGCTAGTTTTAGTGTATATTCCTTTGTTCAGGCAGGAAGATCCATACTACAAAAGCTTCATTAATTTCTGATAGGCTAAAAGGAACAACTCTTGGTTCAAATTTTTGAAGATAAGACTTCATCTAACGGCATGTTACTTAACATGATGAAATGCACAGAAGAAAAAGCAAACTCTTTGAGGCTTTAGCACACGACAGTAGATTTCAAAGATGCTGATTACAAGATTGTGTTTATACAAAACTAACACATTAATTACCTGGAGGACCTTGAAGTGAGCAGAAAGATTGCAAGAGTGGATTATAAAGTCCTCATTCTTGATAATACTTGGAGCTAGACCTTTTAAGTACCTGGGCACCTACTATGTAGGTATGTGCTTTTTATTGGGTGCTGAGAGCCCTAGTTGGTGACAGTATTAATCTTTGAGTGCCTCTGTTCCTTTAAAAATCACCGTCACTTTGGGTTTTTTTACAGTTTGAACTTTAGTGTAACATCTATGAGAAATCTTAGGATATTGCCACCCAGACCCTTCTTGATGTTATAACTCATAGCAGGCATAAAGACATAAAGAAAAAAGATCCAAAGCACGAGCACCATATAAATTTATATATAATAATTACGTGCCACTCTGATTTAGCCATTCCCTGCAACTGTTTTTCTATGTGGAATATGCTAAGGAAAGCGCCTAAGCAAAACTGTAATTTGTGGAGTACCCTGCTCACAGCATTTGCAAGGGGAGCATGCATTCAACAGAACTTATATATATGCTTAGATTATGTACACGCTTAAATGTGTGGATGACTTGAGTCTGTAATTAAAAGTTTTAATGTTAATTTAAGCTTGGTCTTTTAATGAAAAATGTCACCCATGAAACAGCAGAGTCTCAAAGAAAAAAAAGCATTTCCCTTTTATTAAAGATCATCTGATTAATTTTGTGCATAAAATCCTCTGTACATACACGTGAAACTGTATCCACTGGTCAAAACAAAACATGTCTGGGGAAGAAATAAAATCCTACCTACTTCTACCCATTTGAACAGGGCAGTCAGTAGAACAGGGATTATATAGGGAAAACTTAAGCTAGAAGATATTATTTTTCAGCCTCAATGACAATTTGTTTGGCTTAGAACTAGCTACCCAGGCTAAGATATTTGCATTAGGCTGTTCAGATTGAGGTCACCATTTCTATTCTGCAAGTGACAATACACTCCTGCTCTAGGTCATGCAGGAGAGGAGACTGTAATTACTGCCGCTTATATGAAACAAAAGGCACTTATTATGGTCTAATATTTCTGGAGAATTGGATGCTGCTGTCACTGTTGCTGGGGTGTCTTGTTTCAAGTGATGAGCTCGGTTATCAGTCTCTATGCTTTCCTAGTGCCTGAGAGACAGTCTCTAGAATCATAGAGTCTCTAGTAGAGCTTATAAAAACCCATTGCGTTCTGAAAGGGTCCTACAACAAATCCATTTCTTATATACATCATGAGAGACCATTAAAAACTCATTGGCTTAGGAGCTGTGGAAAACGGTCAGCAATGCAAGGACGTCAGTGTTGTGGAAACAAGGTGAACAGGGACACCAACACCGCTTCTGCTACAGGAAGGCTGTGATGCCACCAGTCGTTCGGAAGAGAGAGGCAACACCGCATCCCCACGCTGCACATCCTTTGGGCACTGCGGTGTTAATAACTGCTGTGGCACTCCATTAATTAGTAGCAACAGCCAGGGTCCCAGAAGTACAGGAGGGGAGGCACAGTCTGCTGCCTCAAGCCATTTACCTGCACAGGACCTCCTTTTCGACAAGTTTTGACACTTGCACATAATTTCACGTGTATTAAAGGTGACAG
Organism: Psilopsiagon aurifrons; assembly: GCA_025447955.1. Lineage (NCBI taxonomy): Eukaryota > Metazoa > Chordata > Aves > Psittaciformes > Psittacidae > Psilopsiagon > Psilopsiagon aurifrons. Next base: position 25,744 of record JAOEHY010036661.1, on the reverse strand, counting down.
GACTTAACCTCTACCTACAGCACCAGGTGGGAGTGTAAATGTGATGCTGAAGCAGGCACCAAAACCAGATTTTTTTTTGGTTTACACAGAATTATTTAGCTGCCAAACCCCCTGCATGTCATCCTACTCTCCTCACACAGTAATCAAACTATCTCTAAGCTTTCAATACACTTACACCGCATTACCAATAGCCACAGGGCTACAGCTGTAGGCGCCGCATTCACTTCACCCTTTTCAGACGCACCTTCCTGCGAAAATCCAAATATTTCAGGTATCATCTCCTTAAAACCTGCGTAGGAGCCAAGAAAAGCGCCCCACTGCTGTCAAGGCTACTTGTATCAACACAGTTTGTATCACACCCTAATTTAGGGGAATCAACCCACCCCCCCACGGGCTCTCCTCTCCTGCCCGGCCAACCCCCGCCACACACCCCCGCGGACCGCCGGCCCGAGGCGGCACCGCCCCAGCAGCGGGGGGAAGCGGCGGGGCCCGGCCCGGAAGAGGAGGGCTTTGCACGGCGGTTCCTCGGCGGCTGGCGGTGTAGGGTGAGGGCGAAGCGGCGGGGGGCAGCGGCAGCGGAGCGGGAGGAGGGTGGCGAGGACCCGAGACCCGTTGCTCCCCTCAGCTCTTCCCGTGGTGGGCTCCGGCCCCAGCCGCTGTGAGGGGCCAGGGCCGCCACGAGGGGAGTGAGCCCTGACCGTTGCTAAGGGCACTGTTTGTCTTTATGCGGAGGAAGGTGACGGGCCCCGTTACTGGCCCCCGCAGGATAAGCACCGATGATAAAATTACTAATCGTGAGGAGAGCGGCTCCCCTTGCTCTCCGGAGAAGGCTGTAGTGCAGTGCGGTGGGTCCCCAGAGCAGTACTATCCTCCCACCCCGACAGATAGTCCCTGAGTTCCTTGGAGGCAGATGACAGTAAAGACTAACGAGGCTAGCCCGTTGCAAAAAAAAAAGAGGATGAAGTCACTGGACATCCTGCAGGAATAACTCCTACACCTGCTTCGGAAAGGTTAATGCTGCGTCATTGGGTGGAAGGGGAAGGCTGGAGGTGGGCTCTGGAGATCAGCAGGCTTTCTGAAGCTGACAAAAGGGCAGTTCAGTCTGCAGGAAGAATACTGTGCGGCATTACACATAAGCATCCCACTTATCCCAGTCTCAAGCTGCTCATGGGTACAGCAAGAACTGGGCTTGGTCATTGAGGTTATGTATTGTAGCTCTCAGGTCTCGAAGAAACACCTTCTGTTCCTTCCTTTCTTTCTTCTTTCCCTTCCTTCCTTCCAATTTGCAAGGTCCTGCTTGCAGATCATCAGGGGACAGCAGAAGAGCTTAATCTGGAAGTCTAGAGACAAAGCCCTGGAATGCTGTAAATTACCCAGGGCTTGTTAAAACAGAAGGCATAGAGCCTTTCTCAGCATCTACTATTAGGGCCAGACTTTTACTGATGGACACAACTAGACTGCTTTTGTCTGAAGGGCAAATGCTTATATCCAGGTAAATAAGGAAACTAACACCTTCAATGCAGATCTCATCAGAGAGGCATATATTCTACCTTAGCAAACTTTCCAAGTTGATTATTGTCATGTTTTTCCTGACAGAAACAGATTAGGAATAGATTAGGATTGTATTCTGAAGGAATACTTTTTTTTCTTACCCTCAGAAATGTCCTATATCTTTCTACCACAGCTCATCCAATCTAGGTCTGTCAGAATTGATTCAAAGATGCTGCTGTGTAATGGCTGACTTTTGGGTATTAATCAGAGTTGAATTTCTCCTGTGTGGATGGAGTCCCTTAAAACCAATCCCAGTGCTTAGGTGCATCAGTGTCTGTATATCCAGCATAGATGTCCAAAGACTGCACAGGGTATTGGAATTGCTTTCCATCAGAGATAACCTTTTCAGCAGTTATTTACAGTCTTGGGTTGTCAAGACTCAGGAGTCAGTCGTGCATGCTGTCTGCCCAAAACTTAACTGCCGGGTTAATCTGAGTGTAACTTCTCATTGTCATTCATTTGCCCTTAGCGGATTTTGGTAGCTATTACAATAAGAGTCTTCACACATTGATAAAGCTGCTTGTACTACGTTCATGTTTTAAAGTTTTCAGAATGGCTTCCCTGGTTGACATGCCCATGAATTATGAAAAGATGTTTGCTCATCGATTCACATCAGATGATGAAGAATACCAAGAGTATCTGAAACGTCCTGCAGATCCCCCTCCTATAGTTGAAGAATGGAGAAACAGATCTGGTGGCAACCAGAGAAACAGAGATCGGTACCGATTTCTTTTTTTTTTTTAATCTTATATAAATATATAGTTAAATGATTGTGTATTTCAGAAAAAATATAAGAATTTGTGTTGTTAATGGAAGATATTTAATCTTCTTGTTACTTCATAGGTAACTATTTTAAGAGAAATAGTCTTCTCTGCAAAGTAATGAGGTTTTATATTTTCTCTATATTGATAGGGTTTTTTGCATTGTGTATGAAATTATTAAGTAATTTACTTTTTAGTAAGGAATGAGCCAGAACCACAGAACTCATTTCCTCAGGTTACTGATCATCAGAGGGGAAAGATGAGAGTTCTGTAAAACTAAGCAGCCTATCTTCTGTTGGATAATAGCCAGCAGGAAAATGTGTGAAGGGGCAGGCTAATAGCAGTGATTGTCTACTGCTAGGTGTCCACAGAATGTTTCATTTGTAACCTAAGTATTTGCCATACTTTGTTAAATTAGCCTGTACTACTTTTATCTAGTAGATATAACTGTAAAATCCATCATCCAACCTGTCTAACAAATGCAGTGTTACCTGCTTACTGCAAAATATTGTGAATTACTTCTTCAGGATGTATCTGCTTTTTGTGTGACTGAAAAACAACAATTACAGCATATAATATGTTTGGTAAAAAAAAGTGTTTAAGGGGATTTTCTGTCATAAATTTGTGGTTCTTTGAACTAATGAACTCTTACACCTACACTGTGGTCACAAAGCAAACCTCCTGAACATGTTTGTCTATGCCGCACCACTGAGATAGGCAAAGAAAATTACAGTGAGGCAGCTCACGTATCGATCAGAATCGAGATACAGCTGAAAAGCCAAAATTTAGACTGAACAATGGCTAAATACCACCAATAAGATACTCTCTTGAGTATGGGGGTCTACAAGAGACTATGAAGCAGTGGTTGTATGTATTTTAGGGAATATGGAAATTCCAGGACTGTGCTGTTAGGTAGCTAAATTGACTTAAGCCTGTTTAGCTACAGCCTGCAGCCACAAAGCTACTAGACTGAACCTGGCTTTGATGCAGCAGGATGTCTCTTCTGGTTGTTTTTTAGGTATATGGTCTGTTTGAGTCTGTAATCAAAGTTCCAGCAGTTCAGCTTATGCCTGTGAATACTCGCTTATGCCTGTGAATACTCTATGTTAGGAAACAGACTGTCCTTCCATTGCTTAGCAGATACAGTGCTGGGCAGTGGTAAGAAATTGGTAATGAACAATCTCAGATGGCTCTAGATATGTTTTCATCAGTTTTTCATAGAAACAGTTAAGTAATTGAGTGTATAAACAGTGACAGGTCAGTTTACGTGGAAACTGTAACAAAATTTAAGAGTTCATTATCATTCATCTTTTAAAGAAACCTCACCATTTAAGTGACTCTTTGACATTTCTTTTCATTGCAGGTTTCAAGACGGTAGATACTTTAGAGGAGATAGATACAACTGGCAAGGTGACTACAGATCTAATCAGAGGTCGGAAAGAAGCTGGGGTAATAACTACCAGCAGCACAGACAAGGGCAATCATATTCCTCCCACTACGGACAATATGGCTACAACTCCTACAACCCAGGGTCTCGTTACCATCCCTACTGATGATATTTGTGCTTTGAAAGTCCAGTAATGCTATGTAACAAATTAAGTTAGACAGTTTTCTTTTTTTCCCACAGTTTTATAGATCACTCAAGAATTAGTATTACAGTCCATCACTGTTTATCTGTAGTGTGAATTGAAAAAGAGAATACCTTTTGTGAGTAAAAAAGCGTATTATACAGAGTTTGGTTAGAGTCTGTAGATCTTAGATTAATTTTCTGTCTCATTCTTTTGTCTGAATACACACTAGTGCACTTCTTTTTCTTCCATCATTGAGATTTCTCTCTCTTTCATTTTAGAAAACACAACAGGCCAGGGGAAAATAGCTGTGGTTTGCGTGCAGCCTGTAGCAATGGCACATTGCCTTAAGATAATTCCTTTTTAAAAGTGACATTCTGTGTCTTTGTCTGGAGAGAATTCCTTAGTTTGGCTTTTTATAGTTAGAAAAGCTCAGTTTGGTTTGAATTTCACATGCCTTAAAACTGAGAAGAGAGGTGCTATTATAGAAATACTTCATGGGGTCAGTGTAATGTCCCTTGACTCAATGACTTGGATTTATTTGCAGATTTCCTTTTAAAACATGGTCTAAAAGTTGGAATAAAAATTAAGTAGTTTAAAATATGTATCTTCTGATTGTAGTAGGTCAGTGACGTGCAAGTTTTACTTGAGAAGTGATATCAGACTTAGATTAATTTGTATGGTCTTAAATTGGGTATGTGCATAACAAATGTTGGAATTCCTATTTCAGTAAAGCTGTAAAATTTTGATGATAATTGTGATTACTTTATGTGAAACACTGCATGTTATAGAAGAAAGGAACCATAACTGGTACTGTTCTGTACTTCCTTTGCATGAGAAAAATAGCAGTGCAGAATGTTCTGCAGTTCTTAGAATTTAAGTTTTGTGTGTTATTTTTTTGAAGTATCATGCAATAAAGGTATAGTTCACATGTGAGGATGTTTCTGAATATTTCTACAACTTAATTTTGAAACACTGAGAGTAGCTGCAGTGTCATCTAGGCTGGCTGCCCTATGAGAAGCAGTACCAGCATTGAAGTGTTAATACTGCACAGCTGTTGGTTTAAGTTTTCTTCTAACTACAGTCAGCTACAACCAAGAGGTTGAGATACCCTGTGATTAATTAGAAGTCTGGAGTGTTAATCCACTATCTGACATTCTACTATAGTAGGGTCAAAGGTCACTATTTACACAATAGGCTAATTTGCATCAGGAGAGCAGTGCATTTCTTTTTACTTGACATTTTCATCAGCTGTTGTACAGAAACACAGAATCATCACGCTGACTGTTTTAAAAGTCATGACATTATGTGATAAAGAGCACAAATCAGTGCATTTGGATTTAAAAACAAAGAATTAATAGAGAAGTCAAAAGCAGTCTTCCAGCTCGTAAGATCCTTTTAAGAGGTAAAGGGTACATTTACTGTTGATCTTAGAAACACACACTGTATACAGATTCCCCATAGTCTGTGCGATAAAAACTGATGTGTATCCACCTACCTGCCAAGTATTTCTGCTTTCTGCCTCTCACATAATATTGTTTATTCTGATACAGTGTTTTAATATCCTACTCCCTGAAGTATTTTCCTTGAATTAAGTTGTTTCACCTTAGAAATCTTCTACTGAGAGGTTTGTTTTTCTTCAAGGAGTTCTGCTGGATGAAATGCACCTGGTTTAAACTTCGTTAATACAACAGGGCTGTTACACTGGGAGATTAAGATCATGCAAAGTCCTTATCTGTGCACTATGGAAAGCCTACAAGTTGGTATGGTGGAATTCCCTTTTTAACTCAAAATCATGGAAAGTGCCAGATCCCCAAGACTTCCATCTCCAAGAAGGGAGCACATCTCTTTCTGCAAGGAGCCTGACACTGCCAGCTATGCCACAAAAGTCAGGCTGTGCCAGGATGTTGTTCTTCCTTACCATCTGGAGTAGCATCTCGGGTTGAAATAAAACCTGGCACTGGGAACATATTCTGTCTCAGCTGTTGTCTTTCCTCAAGCCCAGTAACTCTTATTTTTAGTGTCTTTCAGCTAGTGAATAAAGAATCATAGAATGGTTTGGAAGTGACCTTAAAGCTCATCCAGTTCCAACCCCTTGCCACGGGCAGGGACAGCTTCCACTACAGCAGGTTGCTCCAAGCCCCATCCAGCCTGGCCTTGAACACTGCCAGGGATGGGGCAGACAGCAGCTTCTCTGGGCAACTTCTGCCAGTGCCTCACAATCCTCTCAGTGAAGAATTTCTTCTTTCAGTTTAAAGCCATTCCCCCTAGTCCTGTCACTACATGCCCTTGTAAAAAGTCCCTCTTCAGATTTCTTGTCAGCCCCCTTTAGTACTTGAAGGCTGTTTTAAGGTCTCCCCAGAGCTATGTCTTCAGGCTGAACCACCCCAACTCTCTCAGCCTGTCTTCATGACAGTGCAGTGAAGCATTCCAAAAATGCCAGTTGTATTCCAGAAAATAGCAAAACCAATCTACACCGTTGTGGCCAAACTGTAGAGGCAGCTAGATTAGGATGGCCTAAGAGAAAGTTATGGATTAGAATCACACATTTCATGATCTCAACTCTCTTACTCCTGAGTTTCTCAACTGTGAGACGACGAAAGACACAGGCCAGCACAGTTTCCTATTTTGTGTCTTTACGTTCTTGACTCTCTGCCCCACCTTTAGAGCTCTCCATTCAACTTGAAGGACCACTATTATTTATAAAACTTTTCCTTGGAATAATTATAGCAAGATTCTAATTTTGGGAGAGGGAATACATTTTTAAATAAATGCATGCCTTGCACTGGACAGAAAAGTAAATAGAATTCAATACATACTACCTCCAGCAGTTTCCACTTGGATTAGTATTTTTATGATAAAGTCCAGTTTACTGTTTCTGCCAGCTAAGTAAAGTCAGTATTGCCTGCAGTTATGCTTTGTGCATTACAGTATGTTACAGATCACAAAACTGATGCTGGGTAGCTTTAACGTTTGCAACTTCAAACATTACAGAAATTATTTGCTTTAACTGTGCTGGAGATTGCAGGGTAAACATTAAAATTCCATGCCTGGAATCTGGCTTTAAGAGATCTCTTCCATCTGACATTTGCTCAGACATCATTATTATCATGAATAAAACAAAAGAAAGTTGTTACATATTAAAAAATGACTGCCACGTTACCCAGAGTTTGAACACCCCAGAAGTTCTGAATACAGCTCTTGCAGCAGTTCTAAATCCATTCCTGAGCATACACACACACACATACACACACACACATGACTTTTGTATGGGCTGTTAATTGATACTGAAGAATTATCATGCTAAATTACAGGTGCTGTGGCAAACAACTAAGAAAAGCCAGGAGCTTCTATGCAATTTCTGAACTAGCATTTTAAAAAATGCTGGAGGTTTTCCAACCACAGCTCAGCCACTGGATACTTGAAGGTGAATTAAAGTGCACAGTAAAAAAATAAAATCATCTTAGTGTGATTTGTGAGATGCGGTTTTACAAGTATTCACTTCTATTCAACCTCTATTTTATCCTAGTGCTGCAGCTGGTGCAGACTTGCTTTGAAAGGTTAGAAGCTGAAGTACTTTCAAAAAGGCTCTCTAGCAAGATTCAGACAGGGAAGACAAGCATCATTTCTGATCTAATCAACATTCAACTTCTAGAACAAAAAAGATATTTAATCTACTGTTTAAATATAGTTGAATATATTGCAGCAGTTATGCATTTGAATATATTTAAACTCGTACTATTAATTTGCTAATAAATACTCTGCTTCATGAAGAAACATGTTCCCATTTGCTTCTGACACTTCTTATACTGAGATGCTGGAAGCAAAATTCAACTTGTATCCAATTTAAGCATTGGGCTCACCTGCCACCACCGCTATTCCTTGGGGGAAACCAATTGAAAAAACCTCTGAACTTCACCCTGGGTGAATGTTGTTCACTGGTCCAACCTGTGCGGTCACACCTCTAATTCTGACAAACAGGGGGTAGAAACATGGAGGAAGGAGGAAGGGAAAACTGGACTGCCCCTTACAGCAGCTACTGAGCACCTTAGAGCAACTGAACAGAACTGCACCTTCCTTGCCTTTCAGTTGCCAGTCAGGAAAAATTACTGTAATCTGTTCCCTTGTCCCTCTGTGTTGGAAGAGAGCTATATAGCCCTGCTTGAAATATGCACAGCGCTGATACCCTAATGACCAGAAGTTAAGCAAGACTATAGTGCAGATCAGGTTTCCCTGAAGGTACCCAAGAAATATGCAGCCTGGCTCGAGACACACGGAGGTAAATCCTAGAGATCAAACCAGAGTCCATCAGCTCCAGCACTGCCAGGAGAGTAGACGGCAACTGTACTGTGGTGGTGCACAATAATCTTGCCTCTCAAGATTATTTTTCATTAGGCCCTGCAGGCTGAAATTTATTTTTGTGTTTACCATGGCCTATATTTTTCTTCAGTAAAGCACAGACTGCACTTAGCGGCTGTCAGTCCCCATTTGCTTATGCGAAACGGTGATGCCAAACTGTTACTTGTATACAGCTCACCCCCTAAGTACTCTGCCCGGATAAAATACAGATTTATTGCAAGAGACGAGGAAAGTTGCCAATAACTATGGTTTACTCTAACAAACACACAACAGGATAAATCATATTGCCATCCCTGATGGCTGCCTTTTGTGTTATCTTGACTAGCAGGAATATAAATGAATGTTGTCTTCTTCCTAATACAGAGATGCTTATACTTCAAATAATACTTCAACAGCTGAATGACTTTTTTCCCCCACAAATATGGACTGTCTTATTTTTTATTTTATTTTCTTTTTTTTGTATATTGTGTAATTCTGACTTTGCTTCACTAATAAAAGATATAGCAAAAACAAGTATCAAAGCTGCTCTTGATCACCAAAAAAACCACTTCAACTCACCTTTCAAACAGATAACAAAGAACTTATTTGTTATAAAACTACAAAAATAACCAAGGACCAATCTTATCCATGAAAAAATAATTTTCAAGGATTCAAGCATCATCTTCAAACTGAAGCATTTCTATGTTAAAAGAATGAGTAAAACACTAAGTTTTTTCAAAGCTCTCGTTCAGGGTGAGGAAAGACAATTTGGTATTTATATACCCACTTAAATTAAATACTTAAGATTATAATCAGCACTGTTAAGGTAAAGGTTAAAACCCCAAGCATACTATAAGAACTTTCACATAGGTTTTGGCCACATATTCCAAGTTTATAATGATCAGAGTTGATAAGAAAGTGAATGGCCTTTGATCAAACTCATGTCTGAAGTTTGTTTCTAAAAAATCCTTGAAAAGATACATTTTCTATTGAAAATGTGCTTAAGAAAAATAAAGTAAGAGTAATAATTGCCATGCACAACCATCCCAGATGATTACATACTCTTTTTACAAAATAAAGTTATTTTTTCCATAGCAAATTCCTGGGTTTTAAGTTTTACCCTTCGTCAAGCAGGGTCATCAAGTCATCTTGATTTATGAATGCCACTGAGACCTAAAACAAAGTGCATTTAAGAATAATGTTTCACTGGTTTTAATGGCATGAGTATATAAATACAGCATTTGAAACCTCCGGAGTTTACATCAGTTTAATGCAAGAGCTCTGTGCAGACACACATTCTTCTCTGATCAAGCTCAGGTTACTCATTTACAAGCCACATGCCTGAAACACATTACAGATACTTACGAAGGCAGTGACTTGATTTAAACATTGCCTTCATGTCATTCCGTAGTGATATAGCATAGTATTTGGAGATGTACAGCTGGGATTCTGTGGCCTAGCAAACTCTCAAAGCTAGACCCGCACTAAACAGTAAGGGACTCAAATCCTATGACTGCAGTAGAAAAGCCCTCCAAAAATTTAAGTAGCATGAAGACAGCCTCATCCTAGCTAAGAGACATGGGTAGTCCAATTTGATAGTTAACACTGAGTTAAAGAGAGGTGAATTAAAACCAAGAGAGCAATCTACACAAACTAGATTCCACATCAAGAAAACTTGAGATGGTTACTGATTGGAATGTACTATTGATTTATATTTAATAGATTTTAGAAACATTCATGCACATACATACAATCATGGTGAGAGTGAGTAAAATTCCACTCTCAAGTATTTTAGTGCTTCCCTTCTTTTTTTCAATCAAGTAGATGCAAAAAATTTTAATGCAAAATACTGGAATTACATAGGTAAGCATCTGAGCTTCTAAAACTTTAATTGTGAAGTGGTTTGCTGCACCTAGCAAAGGAATTGGAAAGAAAATGCAATGGTAAGGGGAAGAGCGGATGAATCAACTGTCATGAAAGAGGGAATGTACTGGTGCAGGAAACGGAAAGAGAACAGTGACAGAGCAGCTATTGCAACAAATATGTCTTACAAGAAATCAAAATACTTCTTCTAGAAGAGTCTATGGAAAGGTCAGTGCCCTTGGTAGCCGAGAGGACAAAATCATCTGACTGAAGGTGAAATACAAATCTATTTAAAAGCTATTTGTGATTGATGAGAACTGGGAGACAAAGACGGCATCTCACTACCTTGGCAAGAAAATCCCTCCAGATGGCATTGATTTCTCATTAATGCCCTGGGGGAGGATCCTAGACATCCCAGCAAGTCCCGTAGTGACTTTGCATTCATGGCCGTCCACAAACTCAGCTGCTCTTTGGCTCAACTCCATTTCTGCTAGACATGCATATGGCACACAACAGTGCTACAGGACATCAGCTCATGAATGACTTTAAATTGTTAATTTCTGTTTCTTTAGATCACACCTACTATACTGTGTTTCAAAAGGCAGAAAACTACCTGCAACCATGCCATCACGATACAGCTCAAACCTTTTCCGGCTCTTCCTGTTTTCTGCTACTGGTATAGAAACCTTAAAGATTGCTAGAACACACTAACAATTGTAACGCACACACACACACAGAGAAAGGAAATCTTAACAACTGAATGTCAGTTAATTTTTTGTTATTTATGCCTCCTAAAAATGAAGATGACCAAAACACCAACCCTGAATTAAGACCATACCAAATAGCTGCATCTTGGCTTCATTTAGCAAAATCAGAGCAGGGTTTTAAAATAGCGTCTAAATGGAATTCATTTCAATTCCTATGGATTAAGCTACTAAATGAACCACATTCTTTTCTGCGAGCATAACAGATATAAATACACAGGAGCAGTCAGTCCACTGCAGCATGCTGAGAACCTAAACAAATGTTATAACGCATGAAGGATCTTGTGCGTGTAACATCTGCATTGCAACTGGGGTGGGGAAGTGCCATGCTGGGTCTGCGCTGTTCCAGGCTGATGATGCCCTGCTTGTCCCTATGACATTGCTGGCCTGCAGGCAAAACCGGAGAGTGCACAGTTTGGTAACAAGCCTGATTATCTGCCAGCAGATGACAAACTGCAGATTCCCATGCAGTAACAGCAAGGCCTCCCGTTTTAACTAGCAAAACACTGTAGCAGAATCACTGATCTGTAGCTATGATTTAATTTAATTCAATAAATTATTTACTTTGTGTCCACATCTTCCTCTGTCTCCAAGTCAAATTAACACATCACTTCAGGTTAAAACAAGCAATATATCCTGAATACTGATGCAGGCCAGAATGTGATTATACTAAAATCAGTTTATAAATCCTCTTCACTGGCTCTTTGTCAGGAAACTTTACTATACACAAGAGGAAGTAAAGGAAAAAAACAAAATCAAACATAGTACGCTTAAGGAACAATTAAAATGGGTATTTTAATTCACCTTTGTAACCTTCTAAAAGCTTTCACATTTATATGGCTTTAAATTATAACGATTTTGACAAAAAAAAATTCCTCTATGAAAAGTATTAGCAGGAAATTGAAAAGCTGAAGGAAAATGAAATTGCATTTTTTCACATTTATTAGAGTAGGCTCTAACTGTTTGGCAGGAAAGGTATTTATCATGCACAGCCTGTCCTTCCCTTCAGATGCTCTCTTCCAATTTGGACTGGAGGCACTGTGTATTAAAGGATCATTAACCAAAGTCATACATCATCTCTCCCTCACAAACACTACAGCAGCCACAGAGCCACTATAATCAGGGCTTAGTGTAGACCTTGTGGCTCCCACATGACAGAATAGGCAGACTAAAGCACCCAAAAGAAGTAATTTTTCTCCTAAAAAAGACCAACCCTAAAGAAAGGGCAAGGCAATGGTCTATGTCATGTGCAAACCACAGAAACCCCACACACCCCTCTGGGCTTGTGGACCCTGCCACCTTCAGTCTTAGCACAGCTAACAGTATTACCTGGCTTCTAGATGGATAACGTTCTTATCCCTTGTACTTACATGAAGTTTCAAGCACATAACAGGAGCTTTATACTGTGAACACAGGATGGAAGAAAACATGAGACAAATACCACTTTACACTGGCTTATACAAATCATGATACTGGGGGACTGAGTATTGTTTTATGAAACAAAGGGTTGGAACATAAAGTATCAGTGTCATGTCACGTTTCACATCAGCACGCTCCAAGAAAAATTGATGTGTAGTCATAAACTGGTTGTGTAGATTTATAAAGCAATCAGATCCCATGGTGAGAAGCACACTGAGGTATACGGAAGAACTGCTTTCTTCATAGTTATATTCCTGTCTCTGAGCACTAAATGCAATATCTCTGACTAGCAAATGCAGTCAGATGCAGTGCAATTCCAAAATTACAGAAAACTGATTTTTAAACAGGAATTAATTTAGTTTCAGTTTCTCCCACATAAACCTGTCTTCTCTTTGGCACCTTCGGCCCCTTACACACCCAGCAGCTCAGAAATCATTTTAGGTTGCTCTTTTTGCCATAAAAAGTGAGGAACGCAACACCTGGGTAGTGAAGAAAACCGAGCATGATTATCATCTCCTTCCAGGAGTCTCATGATCTACTTCTTCCATTACTATTTAATGGAACTATAATTACTGCAAGTCTCTAGTGCTCAGAATTAACCACAAAACAAATACAACCTTGATTATGCTGCTCTTATTATTTGTATTACAATAACAACAAGATAATTTGAGCTTTCCAAAAGAGCAGAGGAGTGTGCACCTCCAAGAACCTGCATCTAATCTAGAATGAGAATTTGTAGGTTATTAGAAACAGGAAAGACTGGGAGAAAGGGACAAAACACAGAGGTGGCCATACCTGGTTCATATGCTCTGATTTACTTTAGAAGTCTGACATTCTTTTCTGGAAAATATTCTGTCCTTCATGAAACTGGACACAGAGATAATCAGCAGTCACAGCCTCTAGAATGGGTTCAAGCCTTTTTGTTTAAGACAAGTTCTTCTCTAAAATCTTTAAATACAGCTATCTCCCGGGCTGCCAACCCAGCGTTCACAACAGTCTCAAGAGCTTATCTTCTCCTGACAAACCTGCCTACAGCCACATTTTCTTGTTGCAAATAAGAAGTCACAGATTTATTTATCCTCTACAACTGTGGGCTGTGTTTATCCTCTAAAACTGAACAGGCATGTAGCAGTAGACCAAAGGTTCCTTTGTGGAGAAAGCATATCATTTTAGAACAAACAACGACGGGTGTCTCTTCTGCTCACTGCTATTCACAGACAGTAAAGCAAAAGAAAACAAGTGTTTGATTTACCCTCTCACATACTATACTATTGAGTGAGTCAGTTAATCAGGATTTTACCACTGGTGAGTGATTTCACTTAAACCTTGAAGTGTCATCCCCTTTTGGTATTTGCACTTTCTCAACAGTGGAAATTAATACAGCAGAGGGACTAGGTCTAAAATTCAGAGATGAAAGGTGGAAATGATGGGCATGAATTTCACAGAGTTCAAATTTCCCTTCTAATTAGAGTCTTAATGCTTTCTTTTCTGACACAGAAAGTGTCTCATTTTGAGACAATTTTTAATGCAGTTCACAGTTATCTTCCCCTGCAGAGCAAACTCTCACCATACCCAACAACCTGAATGAGCAATTCTGGCAGCAGCTCCTCCCACTGCAAGAAGCTGAAGGCTGGGCTCCCAGAGCTGCCAATTTAGTGTAATGGAAACCTGTGGGAGACTTCACAATGCTTTGGACAAAGCTTTGCAGATAAGACAAGACCCTAGGAGTTGCAGTTGGCCAACTCTGGTGTCGAGGGGATGTGCTGGCCTCTCACACCAATTACAAAGTGTTAGCTCTGACTTGCTGTGAAGGATAATAGTTCAGTCACCAAAATGAAAAAATACTGGCAAACTGTAGCTACCTTTGTAGAATCAATTTACTTAAATGAGACAGGAAGGCAGAATAGAGAAACTAGGTAGGAGCAGCTCATCAACTTTTCCACCTGAATCTGTATTTTAACCCACAAAACTCTAAAACCCAACAGCATCAGTAGATACTCCCTCTGTATCACACATCAATGAATCTATCGTTTCAGAAGATGAACCTTTCCTTCCTGAAAAATTTCAGACTGCCACTAAGGTGGCCGTAGGTAGTATCTTTTTCCCCACGTAGATTCACAGATAGCAAGTAAAAAATAACTGTGAAAGATATATTGCAGATTATTAGATTTACAGGCTTTGAAAACCTGACAGGTTTTTTCTCCATTCTGACTTGAGTGCTAAACTAAGCAGAGCAGGTGCTATAAAATATCTAGTCTCTCACACCCTCCATTCTGTGCATGTTCCTCCTCAGTAGAGTTTAGAAGCAGCAATATACTTCCAACAAGCCAAGCAAAATTGCTCCTAGCCCAATAAATGGCATCAATGTAAATTATTCCCTTTCCTCTTCCCCCATGTATTATTTTCTTTATTTTAGGATTGGAAAAGTTCACCTAGTGTGCGAACCCAAGCATCAAACAAACAAGTTCCATTTCTCAAAGAATCTACTCAAGATACCTCCTACTGGATAACCACAGGACAAAGCCTAAAACCCACCCTGGAAGTAGCTGAGATCTGAAAATGAAGTACCAGAAATTGCTTACTGAAGTTTATAAGCCTAAGGGTGTAAATCTTCGAGCACTTCACTAAACTCTTTCCCAGGTAAAAAGACCAAGTAGGTTCACTCATGCAAGGAGGAATCACATGCAGCTGTGCAAAGTGGTTTTATAGGAAATATTATTAAACACCATTTCCCATATAACATACTTTCACGGAACTTTTCTTTGCAGCCTTGTAATATCAGCAGTTGTGCAGAAAATGCTGTTTCTTGTGGAGACCTATCTTATAGCAAGATCAGAGAAGATACTTTCAAATTCAGATTTGCAATGGCAAGCCCATCAAGCTGGCAGAAAGGCTTATGGCAAGCTCTGGTATTACACGTTCTTTTTGTCCTTGTTTCTCCAAGTATGTAACACATGCATACAACACCTCCACTGACAGGCTCCCTTAGTTTTGAAGATTTTGGATTTACATACTTTTCAAACTACTGAAAGGTGTGTTCAGTTAGATCTTACACCCTCTCTACTTTTACAGAGACAGGCATTTGGCCACCGAAAGACTGGTCTTACCACACATCCACAATGCAATGACAGCTATTGTCAAATAAGTTTTCAGATGCTCTAATTTCACATTTATATTTCACCATAAATATTGCCTGGCACTGTATTAAACAAAGAAAAAGATTTATTCCACTCAATATTGTGAGGGTGGTGAGGCTCTGGAACAGGTTTGCTAAGAGAAGTTGTGGCTGCCCCATCTCTGGCTGTGTTAAAGACCAGGCTGGATGGGGATTGGAGCAACCTGGTCTAGTGGAAGTTGTCCCTGCCCATGGCAGGTGGTTGGAAGTAGATGTTCTTTAGGTTGTTTCCAACCCAAATCATATGATTCTGTATGTGAGAGCAATCATGCCAAATGGAAGTCATATAGTTCGAGAGCATCACTGTATGCTGATCATCTTTTAAAAATATTAAACAAAAGGCTCCTTGGTCTGCACCTGAACCTGAACTCAGAGAGGAAGCAGCTGAGCAGAATCAGATATTCTCATTAAGTGAAATTAGCCAAGTGCAATTTGCCTGGCTAGTCCCCTCTATGTATTAGCATTTATGTTCAGCCAGTGATGAGCTTAATCAGGTTTTTTAAACAAAAAGAAAAAATCCTCCCCTAAACCCATAAACTTACCAGATTGATTAGTAGCAGATTGCACTTTCATTGTAAAAAGGCAGCTAAGAACATGAAGAAAATCATCTTTTCAGAAGTGCGTCCTAATAGCTAATAGCAATCTTTCTCCATAGCAGGAATATGAACTCACATATGTGTAAGCTGATTGCTGTCAGATTTACTGAAGACAAAATGAGGCATTTCATTAAAGGGCAAATACCAGAGGGCTATACAGAGCTGCTGCAGCTGTGGAAGGCACAGGTTTGCATTCCCACTGCAAAGACTGTATCACAAGGTCCTCCTCTCCTTCTCTCCCCCCCCTTTCACAATGAATGCATCTCAAAGAGCTGTCAGGCCCAAGAAACAGCAAAAAAAGCAGGAGCATCTAAGGACATAAGCGTCAGCAACAATGCTGATGTGACAAATAAAGAGCAGAAACAACTCTAGAGAGCTTGGTCTTGCTGGAGGGCACTTACCTGAAACAACAGCAGCAAAACCGAATGCGAGAGGCAGCAAGAGGGCATGTGAACCAGGGCCCAGAGGGGTCATGAAGGTAGCAGCTTGAGCTGAACAGGTGCAGCAATAATGCAATCAGATTTAACCCTGCAGACCTTCTGAACATCAGAAAAGAAGCAGAAAACCTCATACCTTTTAAGACAAGCTACTGAAAGTAGCATCAGTAAACAAAGGTTCCATACAAATAATTTGGTTTAGAAAATTCAAGCTGCTCTCAGGCAGATGGACACCAAGTATGTCCTAACATGCATTGAGAGCTTTGAATTATTTTTGTAAGTTATGCCTCAATGCATCCTGGTTTGCAAAACACCACAGCAGTGAAAGTTGGTCAAAGGAACAACATGCTGCAGCCCTCTCCATGTGCACTGCACACCTGCTTGGTAAGAGGAAAAAGGAAACTTAATGATAGCCACCTCAGAATTATATTTTGCAGTTACTACTTTAAGGCAGACAACTCTCATCTGAGCAGCACAAAATGACACTTTGACCCTCCGCTGCTCATTCCAACATTCTTTTCTCTTTAAGTCCGTGGTTAACTGTTCTCATTACAGCATGTTTCTATAGTGACCAACTGCTAAATTAATACTCCGTGTACTTCCCATTCCACCTGCCTTAGTTCAGACTTGGAAACTCGAAGTACTATTTAAAACATTCCAAAAACTGAGCCTTAAGCTCTAGTACGATGGTATGGTAGACTACTTCATCACTCTAACTTCTCACGTCTTGAAACAATACAAAACTAGATAAATGCATCATTTATAAACGAAAGCAAAATTCTTCATGGCTCACTAACAATAACTTGAAAAGCTAATATGTAAGGGGCTAGAAAGAAATGAATTGCCAGTACCTTAGAGAAATATCAGACTCATACTTTCAGCCAAGTACTTAATTTCTTCAGCAGCTTTTTGACTGTTTATTGTGCCTTGGTTACATTAAGAGTACTCTGCCCCAAGTGCAGCAGCCTTCTTAGAGAGTAATAACCAAGATAAGCTTTATGTGGAGGTAAAGCACTGTGTTCCCAGGAGGAGACAGGGGAGCACACTGCTACAATACATGGCAATGAATCATCCTCCTGACATAAAGATTAAAAGCATTAAGAGAGGAATGGAGTACGTTGAAGTAAAAAAAATTACAAAGGGACTTAACTGGTTCCAGTTTTACATATGCAAATAAACAGCATGAGGGGGAAATGCAGGGAGATATGTGAAGTAATGAGCAGAAAGATCAGGTGTATCTATCTTCCTGGAAGCTGAAAGAAGGAAGATATTAAACTGTGCTTTCTGGTAAATTGCCACTGCCAGTTATTGACAAAGTTGTCAATTATACAGGATTATTTAGACTGATGATACCTGAAGAAATGGGGATTTAGAAACACTTGGGAGTAATAGGATAGGAATATGCTGCAGATGATAAATGGAATGGATTGAAAGTAAAAGAGCAAAGAGGCCAGCTTCAATGGGGATAATTCAATATCCTTCATTAGCATGTTACAGTACTGCAGTGAAACCATGTACCTACTTTCAAAGCTGGATTTTAGAAAATGAATGTAATCAAGTGGATGAAAGACCAAGAATGTTTCATGCTATCAGACTGCCTGGCATGGAATTTATTCAGGTAACCTCTACTTTGCTAATGTTTAAATAACTTAATTAAATGCACTGACAGCCCAGGTCTGTAAACAGGAAAATATTAAATCGTCATTAGGCAGATTTTACTGAAATCTGTCAGACAATGCATTAGGAAAAGAGGGAAGTGTTTGAGTCAGTAGGATTTCGAGTAATTGAGTAATCATGTAGCTTGACACACATGGATAAAGCAGGGAACAACAAGCAAAAGGACGGTCGCAGCTGGCACCACAATGTTTTTTAACCGGTCTAGAAGTAAGAGTTAAGTTATATTTTGAGACAGGGGATGTGAAAAGTGTTTTGGAAGTACTGGATGAGTCTCCTACAAGATCACAAAGGTCTGTTGTATTAAAAACATACTCTGCTGCAGAGGTAGGGTTATTTGCTGACATAGTTCTCTCAATGAAGAGGTAGTTGACAGGTCAGGATTTCAATACAAGACATGAAAGAGCTAGGCCTAAATCACAGTTTTGGCATTGTTTGGTCATATAAGCTGCTTAACTCTTCTGTACTTCTGATATACAGCAACTGACCAGCAATTCCTGCTTCCCAGGCATTTTTCAGGGATACGTGTATGCACAACCAAGATATTATAGATAAAAGACCGCATCAACAAAAATCATATAAGAGGCTCTCAGGTATCAGATACATCAACACCCCTGTGTTATTTATATGACCCTTCTAAATTGACTTTGCTTACTCATGGTAAACAAATTCTCTATTCCCAGCATGTAAAGGCCTTACGTGCCACACTGCTGGCACTAATTCAGTTTTAAGTGAGGCAGGGCACTACTACCAGGAGAACTTAATTTTCATCCCTTAGCTTTGATGGCTACTGTGGCTTCCATCTACCTTGGCTTTTTCTACATAATCACTGTGGCCTCAACTAAATAATGCCTTGAGCAACCGAAGCCAGAACTTCGGTACATGCCACCAAGAATACTTCTACTTCCTAAAAACCAAAGCTAAAAAACAGCCAACTGCAACAAGTTTTGAAAAAATATACTGCACAATGATTGAATTGGACAAATTAAAGTGAGTTCTAAATGCTGTAGTATAGTACAGATGAAAAAAAAAAGTGTCCTTGGTTTGGCCAAGCACAGTCAGTATTATACAAATGGCTCCTGCCTCCCTACACATACACACTTGTAAAAGCAATGGAAAACAGAAGTGCAACAGGGAGTAGGGCACAGTGGCTATTTTCCCAAAGCCTAATAAATTTACCAGGTGAACAGAACTGGACTTCTGATTGACAAGTGATAAATACGACAATATGCCTGGCCCACATTACATAAAAATGACAGCACAATACACTGAAGGCACTCTATGTGTTTTCAAGTTACTTTTACTGATTAGGAAGAAAAAATACAGAATACCAACTGACAGTGGGTAAGAAAGCTGAAACTTGTAGACCAGAAGGTAGCAAAGACTAGGCAGAACATGGTGACAAAACAGAGAGGGAACTGAAAGATTAAATTGGCTATTGTTGTAGGTAACCATCATTGAGGACCAATGTATTTCAGAGACTGTACCTGCCTACACAGCTCCTCCCTCAATATGGGTCTGAAGTCATGGGAAAGTGTAATACATTATTTTGATATAGTATATAATAATGTAACACATTGTATTGACTTCCAAAGAAATCTTTATAATGGTTGCTGCAGCATCAACTCAAAATACAATTTATAAATGAGAGATTCCTCCATCTTTGGATCGCTGTTTTCTACTCGAATTAAAAATAAGTCTAGGAAATAAAAACACACAAACAAAATAAAACCAACCAACAACCCACCCATGAGCACTTAGTTTAGCTTGCTTTGCCTTAATTTTCCGGTAAAACATGGTACCCCTCTGCTGGGCAAAACCAGAAAAAACAGCAAGAAACAGTGAACAGTAAAACAAAACCAGCCTGTACAGACTAAAGAGGATAAGTAAGAAAGGGCACCTGAGGCAATGTGTGGCTGACCAAAAGCCTGAGAAAATAAAGAGCCCAGATGTAGACCATTAAGCAAACAGCATGCACAATTTAGACTTGGTTCTCCAAACAAGAAGGTGACATTTTTCAAAGCATCTTCCAAAATGAGTCACCTTGAAGGAGTTGTCATCTTGACAAGCACCAGCTCTCCCAGACTAAAACCAATTGTTGCAATATTTAGGACAATAGGAAGCAGAAAGAATTCCTTGAAGCAAAAGATTTTTGCCCAGAAAAAACTAAATTATGAGCTGTGAAGCCTGCACTGCATGAAAAAGCTGGTAAAGAAATTAAGCTGGAACTTATGCATACATAACACATTGTTTTCCAGAAGAAAGTAATCAAATGTTCAGAGCAGTTTTTTACTTTAGGTATTACATTTTTATAGATTAATATTTTTAAATATCACAACCAGCAGATAGGACAACTTCAGATATCAGCAGTGATGCAGATGAGCAAGCAAACTCCTACATGTGCTATATCACTTATGTTTTTGTATAACACTAGTTAAAACTTACTCTGACCTCTGAAGCTTGATAAGGAGAGAAGTTACGTTTCTTCTTAGAAGTTGTTCTCATTACTGGGAAGACTGGAATATAGTTGCCCATTTTCTTTCAGACTTCTTGATCTGTTCTACAGATGACTGCTCAGTTCTCTGTGGGTTGGAATACTATTAATTTTTAAACCAAAGACTGACTACAAAAAAGCCCTGTTTAAAAATAACATTCTAATAAGCAACTTTGAGGAAATACTAATTCTGTTTGTTTGTTTGTTTAAAAATATAAACACACAAAAGAGTTTGATAATATTTTTTCGCTCTTTTTATTAAAAACAGTCATTACACTTGACATACATTTGGCAAAGACACGACTGCATCTCTATTTTTCAGGAAACTAATTACAGACCATTTCAAAGTGACCTCCTGTGTGCATTTACCAGGTTCTGCATCAGTTTTCATACTGTAAACTTCTGGTTTGGTTTCAGTTGTTCAGGTGATTCTGCTTTTAGCTTACCTGTGTGATCAACAGCAGCCTATTGGCTTCAAATATGTTTGGTTTAGATGTATGTACACACACCTAGTGCAAAACTGCACCCAGCACTTGCTGCTTGGTACTGAAGAGAACATTCCTCTAGGGTCTTTACCATCAGACAGACTCATCCTCATGAAAACTCATGAACCTTGTCAGTCCAAGCCTTTCACTATGTTAACCAAAGTCTGCTTCACTAAGAAACAACTTTTCTAAACCATCTGCATAGGAACCAGAAAGAGGACAAATCTTAACAACAGAAAACTCCAGATGAAAAAAAGACTGTAGCAACAGAAGCAGAAACAGAGCCTCAGTAAAGACAAGTTTTGCTAACCAAACCCCCACAAAACCTTCAACTGTACATCAGCTCTATTGGGGAGGGGGCAGGAGGAAGAAGTATTCTTCCCTAGTCATTACCCACATTCTCAACAGGACAAGATTTACATCAGAAATAGTGTCAGTCCATTTACCAAGATGCATTTTCCCATTTCCCACTCTTGTTTTTGGTCAACTGGAAGCTTCTTTTTTCAGTTTTTCTAAAACCTCATCTGGTGTCATCGATACCACAATCTTCACCACTTTTTCACGTGATTTACCACCCTGGATTAGACACACACAAAAAAACGTCTTTCAGAGAATGAACCACCAAAGGCTCAAAGCAAAAAAATCTCAATGTAACGCCAACATATCAGGTACTTTAAAAATAATTCTGAAAGTGGGGGAATGCAGAATTAACAGCAGTAAGTGAGAGCTCATCGATGGCCTTTCTAATTATTTGGAAGATGGAAAACAATGCCTTATCTACTCTTCTTTTAAAACTGGACACAACTCCCAGAGCATGCCCTGGGCTGATGCTCTTTTTAAAGGCAAGAAGCAAGGAGTGCTAAGTTTCTGTAATTTACTTGTATCATCTAGAAGCAAGATGCCAACTAATTTGCATTTTTGTTTTTAAAAAGTGGGTATATACATATATTTGATAATTGTGTACTTTCAGATCTTTCTTCAGTTACCCCTCTCAGATTACTAGCTACTCTTGAGTTCTCAGGTTGATAACATCAACTAAGTGGAAAGAAATCAGAGCTTTTACATAGGAACTGGCAAACCTGCAACCTCATTTCATATTGCCTGAAGACACAACTTTGCTACTAGTCAGCAACCAAAGAGAAACAAGTTGCTTGTTGATCTGCAGCCTGGCAAAAAGTTTGAAAGGCCGAAAAGGAACATGCTGACAGATGAAAAAGTCCTTAAGTCTACCATATAGATATATACCATGGAATTTAAAATTAAATAGATTTTTGAAGCAGTCTAGCCAGTGGATGATGAAAATCTAGGCCCTTGGACAGAAATCTGGTAACCTCAGTTTTATACTGGACCATTTCCCACCATTTTCATAATTAGGCCTGGCTTTGTTAATGTTCACACTTATCATAATGCAAGTAGCAGATAAGAGAGCAACCAGTATCAAAAATCACTTGCTGTTTACACCTATGAGATCGGGATGGAAAAATCTAAGCCACAGGTAAAATACACTTGACGACAATGCTTCACTGAGAACAAACAGTGACTTGTGAAAAATAAATGCTAACTTGTAATTATTTGGGTACTACAGGTCAGAACAACTGAGTCAAGAATGTTAGACAACACGGGCCCACTTCATATTCAAATCTGCTTAGCACTTATGAGAATAATCTATTTAAACATGAACATCCCTTTAAGGTATAAAAACAGTTTTATCTGTAAATTGTTGATAAACAAATGAAGCAGTTTGCCCATGATTCAGGAGAAACAAGACTCAAATCTCTGCATCTCTAACTTTTGGCAACAGTGCTCAATTCATTGATCGTGTTGCCGTTTATCATTATCCTTTAACGGACTTCAACTACTACATTAAACACACAGACAAAAATAAAAAGCACAATTTTTCGTTGTGCTCTAATGTTCATAAAGTATAAACGAACATGGCTGGAAAGACTGACTGCAAGTACAATGAATTAATAAAACAAATTATTTATTCAGTGCAGTGAATAAAACAAAGAGCTTTCACTTGCCAAGTTAAGACATGTAAATTCTGATACAAAGAAACTCTTGAGGCCCAGCTATAATCCAAGTGCTTACATATGCCCTTGCTTATGTGTGACAGTTGTAATAAAATTTTCACTCAAATACAGAAGTTACTTAAAAAACCCACCAGTTATTAATAAATTGCACATTCTCTGCAAAGCACAAGTTTTGTGAACTGCATCTGACATGAAAACAAGAGGATCTTTGAAGAATACAAAAAAAACATGAACTACATAGATCTGGAAAATAAATCACAATGAGAACTATGGTGATTAAAGATCGCAAATCAGCTGTGGTCCCTCCTAAGCTAGCTTTGTTCTCAATGAATCACACACTTTTAAAGTATCTTTTTCACTGAACTTGGAGAGCAGCTTTCTGTACTTGAAAAGTAAGTTTCAAAATATCAAATTTAAACTGCAGTAAGGCAAGACTGAAAGGAAAAAAAAAAAAGAAAAAAAAGGAAATACCTTTTCTAATGTAACTTCACTCTTCTTCACTTCTAACACCTTAGAGAGGTAGCGACACAGCTCTGCATTGGCCTCCCCATCTGACGGTGGTGCAGCAATAGCTATACCTACTGCCTCTGCTGTCACATCTGTAATAAATAATTTAAGGATTTAATGCTCAAAACCATTAAAAACATCTAGCTATTGCCTCCTAAATATGAATGTATATGAATTAGAAAGCATTTTAATTTAAACCCAAATAAACTTACAGATTAGCATGTCATTTTTACTCTTCACAAATTCCCTTAAATTACATACATTAGCCAGTACAAAGGTGATGACATGATACAAAGAGAGAAGCCTTCAGACCTGTACCAGAGCTCAGCCATGAGCTACCAGTTTCCACACAACCAGGGCACTGTTTTAAGCCCCTCTCTACGTTTCCCATTCTGATGCAGATGTAGTTCAGCCTGGCATTGTGTTGCATAACACAAACCAGGTTACCCAACCAAAAGCCATGATAAACCTGACCAGAGAGCTACGGCATCACCCACAGCTTTCTTCTGCAGCCGACTGAGCCTGGGTACAGTACTGCATCCCAGTTTGTTTCATACACACACCTCAACAAGAACCAGCTCTGATTTGTACATGAGGAAGCCCAGATTTGTAGAGGAAGCATTTACTAGATTAAGCTTTTATTGTTCAAATAAAACCGCACGGCCTCTTGAAGTACAAATCTCATGCACATTATACACGCACCGCCACGCCGACCGCGCTCCACATCTCAAAACGTAGTAAGAATTTACACCGCGCTCACTGCACCCCCTAGCGAGGCCTGACCGAGGACGCGAAGGAGTCCCTCCGGACCCCCAAGTGTGGAATTACTACTGTTTTCTGACGAGGTTTTCTCCGCACACCTCAGGGGACAGACGTAAGCCACCGCCCTCGTTAACGCACCGCTACACGAAACCCTCTCCCGCTCCGGCCGCAGCCCCTCAGGCCCCGCGCCCAGCAGCGCACGCAGCACCCACCTATGACGGCGCTGCTCCTGGCGCCGGGCTTGGCGCGAACCGCCACCCTCACGCAGCCGTCGCCCGCCGCCGCCACCGGCCCCGCGGCGTCGCCCGGCCCTGCGGGCCCCTTCCCGGCTCCTTTCCCCTGGAACACAACGACCGCGGTCACCACGGGCGCCCCCCGCCCGCTCTCCGCCTCAGGGCCCGCCTGCACTCACCTTCCGGGGCATGGCCCCGCCGCCGCCGCCCCGCACCGGCAGCCGACGGAAGCCGGCGAGGGCCGACATGGAGCGGCGCAGCCCTTCCGGCAACACCGACGAGCTCCGCCCCTGCCCGCGCTGCGCCAGCACCGCCCGAAACCGCGCGCTACAGCCACCGAGCGGAAAAACTCCGCTTGGGAGGAGAGCGCAAAACGAGCGCACCGCAGCTGGATCCAGACACAGGGCGCGCTCTGAAGGCCGTGCCTTGAGACCCAAGGCGCAGGCACGCACAGGGAAATGAGGGAACAGAAACAGGAGAGGTTTCGGCTTTTTCCTTCTGTGTTCTCAAATGACGACTTCAGTGTAAGTCGGGGGAGGGTACAACATTTTGTACACTGAGACATTCTACTACGACACAGTAGATACTGCAGACACCGGATACTACATACATACATCAATTGCATCAAATTATCATATGCAATCTGCAAAACTAGTTGCACACAAATAATTCTTTGCTCATACTAATTTTTTTTACTATTAGAATGCCCAGTGATAAAATATCATCAGTAGAAGTCTTGTATTCTCATTCTCACACTATACATTTTCTGGTAGGCACATAGTATACACAATGGCTATTTCCATAACCAGCTCTGTGTTCCAAAACAGCCCTTCTGAATTAAGAGATTCTGGAATGACCTGGTTGTTGCTGAATTTGACTTGAGATTTCTTCAGTGCAGCTGCAGGTATGCTCTGTCATGCTGAGTCCATTAGTTCTCCATGGCTCATCCAAAATGGCAAAATGATAGCAATAGGAATCCAGCCTTGCTGATGTACTTCCAAAAAACCAAACATCAAAAACCAAACCAAAACCCCAAAGAAACACAAACAACCCACCCCAAAAGAACCCAAAACCAAACACCCCC
>JAOEHY010036660.1:0-24860 GCA_025447955.1 Psilopsiagon aurifrons | reverse complement strand
GGATTGCTCCCACCCAGGTGTAGGACCTTGCACTTGTCATGGTTAAACTTCATCAGGTTGGCATCAGCCCACCTCACCAGCATGTCAAGGTCCCTCTGGATGGCATCCTTTCCCTCAATGTATCAACCAAACCACCCAGCTTGGTGTCATCGGCAAACTTGCTGAGGGTGCCCTCAATCCCACTCTCCATGTCACCGACAAAGATGTTGAACAAGACCGGTCCCAACACTGATCCCTGAGGAACAGCACTCGTTACTGGTCTCCGGCTGGACATTGAGCCATTGAGTACAACTCTTTGTGTGCTGCCATCCAGCCAGTTCTTCATCCACTGAGTGGTCCATCTATCAAATTGATGTCTCTTCAATTTAGAGACAAGGATGTGTGCAGATGTTGGATATAAATTAGGATACCCTATGGAAAACTTCTACTGTAGGTATATAAAACCATGCTTTTTGATCCATCTTAACAACCATTTATAACTACTACTCAGCTTTGCATTGCTATTGTAAACATATAGCTGATTACACGGATAGCTGCATGTTTGTTTTAATTGATGATTTTTGAATAATTGATTGGCAGGCTTCTGCAGCAGGGAGGTTACCTTATTTAATTAAGTAGTTGCAGAAGCATGATGTCTTTCATGTGAGCTCAGTTAATGTCAGGTTATCAGCTGCAGCAGTCTGGTAAGAGGTTAGTGGTGCTGCTGGGTGTCTCTGAATAGTCACTAAACAGTTTTACCAAGTTTTGGAGTTCTTTGTAAAAGTTACTTTTTTTCAGGATCCATGATCAGTGTTTATATGGTGTAAACCTCAAAATGTCAAAGATGCTTAAGGTCTGAAGTCGTAGCTAGAGATAATCATAGAATGGTTGGGGTTGGAAAAGACCTTAAGATCATCTAATTCCAGCCCACCCTGCCATGGGAAGGGATGCCTCACACTGGACCGTGTCGCCCAAGTCTCTGTCCAACCTGGCCTTGAACACTGCCAAGTATGGAGCATTTACCACTTCCTTGGGCAGCCCATTCCAGTGCCTCACCACCCTTGCAGTAAAGAACTTCTTCCTTATATCCAACTTGAACGTCCCCTGTTTAAGTTTAAACCTATTACCCCATGTCCTATTGCTGTAGCCCCTGATGAATGTAGAACTTCAGATGACTTTAAAAAACAAAAGAAAGATACTTCCTCATGTCAAGATGCATCACTTGACAGATTATTCTGCCAAGATAGGAGCTGGATTGTTTTGATCTTTCTGAATTGTTAGGCAGCACTAGAAGAAGTGCATGTTTCCTGAAAAGTCCTTCCATCTTTTTCTATCTGCTTGTGCTAGTAGACAGATTTTTGCCATTGAGAAAGAGATTGGTATAGGGAAACAGTGTCAGGTTTGTTCGCATGGTTGCTGTTGGGAGATTTATCATAATGCTACAATTAACTAAATAATAGAACTTTCCCAAGGTAGAAATAAAGTTGGATTTCAGATTAATTTGAGGGGCTATTTAAGAGTGATTAGCCTTGGAGGTATCGTTTCCATTCTGTGCAATGGAATTGTATTTCTGTATTTAAACAAAGCTCAGCCAACATCCCGTTTACCAACGCAGATGCATAGAATAAGATTGCTTATGCCAGTTATCCCTGAGGCCTCAATTTAAAAACAGTTTTCTCATATTAAAGTGTAAGAGCCTGATGATAAGAGCTGTCATGTCTTAGCTGAGTACCTTGTTTTGTAAATACTATAGTTTTAAACAGAAAGCTCTCATCTTTTGATCTCAAAACCACACTGCCACTGTTTCTTTGTAGTCTTTTGTTATAGAACTCCATCTACTGTGGTACTTCTTCACATCATCTGAGATCTATATGATCGTGTGTGTGTGTGTGTGTTTGGTTGTTTGCTTTTGGTGGGGGAGGTCCAGACAGAGAACCTATCTGGTTTTCTGTCTACAGTTTTTCCTTCAAAAATTTCTTCCCAACTCTCCCCTTTGTATTTCTATTTTTTCTCTTATCCACCTCTGTTTTAATCCTTCAGTCTCCATTTATTTTTCTTCCACTCAAGTGTTCGCAGCCTAATTCACCTTGCCCTACTCTTTCTGGTTTTGTTTCTTCCTCTGCTTCTAGTCCTTGCATCTATTTCAGTAGGAGCCCCTCTGTGTTGGAGGGTCTGCTCAATCTGAAAAGATAGCCAGTTGAACATTGGAAATAAGTGAATGGAGGTCCATGTTGCTGTTGTGGTTTGGGCTGAAGAAGTAAGAGTTTTTAGTAACAGTTCTGACTGATCTAACTTCATAGCATGAAATCAGAAGAAATTTGGAGTTCTTGGGTAAAAACTGGAGTAGTTATATCTCTCTTTTTTTTTTTTTTCTTTTGGAAGGAAATTTACCTTGATTTCATAGGAATGGTTTCGGTACTTCTCAAATTTTCTGAAAGCAAATAATACCATCAACTTCAAAAACAGTCTGTTCTGCTGGCAGGCACTTTTTGAAATATTACCATTCTCTTATAAAATGTAAGTTTTTATTTCTTAAAGAGCATTGCTTGGTCAGTCCATCTGTTGTCTGTCTACCGTATTGTTACATTGCATGCTTTTGACTTACCATGACCAAGTTGCCTAAGTGATTGATGGCCAATGTCTTCATAATGCAGGTTAAGTAGTCATTACCTTATAATGCCTGTGTGTGGTCTCGTAAATCAATTGACTATTTTTTTCACTTCCCTAGTCTTCCTTTCTACCCACTGATACTCCCCACCTCTCTTCCCCAGCAGGAGATTGTTGCAACTTTGAAGTCTTAGTTTAGCAGTTTAAAAGTCATGTGAGGTCATAGTCAGATAACTATATTCTGCAAATGATTGTATTGTGTAAATAAAAAGTTATTCTTGTCAGTCTGTCTTGACTTTCCATCACTGGCAGTTAACGGCCTTTCACATCTGCTGGCTGAGCAGCTTGTTTGAGTGTTCAGTAACCTGCATCAGTCAAAATGCGCATGGGTGACTTTATGGGCCTTAAGAAGCAGGTCTTAGTGTGGCTTATCAAGTATGTTAAAACTAGCAGCTCCATTCAGGCAGCAAGATTGAGCACTGTTTAGGGGCAATCTGGCAATGTTAACATTTTCTGACACAGACCCAGAAAAGGCCATCTCTCTGCAGACGGATACCCCAGTATCTGAGTACGTCATCAGAATTAGAGGGTTTGGGAGGTTTTTTTGTTTGGTTCATTTGGTTTGTTTAATGGCAAATTCTACAGTTGGGCAAAATCTCAGGCTTTTTTCCATCTGCTTGGTGGGTATTTTGAAACGGTTTCTTCCCAGGAAGGTAGGAAGATTCTACACAAGTAAATAGATAGTTTTCATAGATTACCTCTGTTTTGTTGGCCACCTTCATGTTGTGCTTGTATTTTCAAATTTCAGTTACTCTTGTTATTGTTGTGTTTGAAGAAGATGAAAGGAAAAGATTAGCGTTTTTCAAAGATTAGCGTTTATGTTGACACCAGCCATTTGATTATAGAGAATTAATAGTTCTGAATGGTTTACATACATAAAAATAGGGTTCTACACTAGTGCAGTGTTTTCAGTTATCCCCTTTAATCTTTAATTATAGCCATGTTTATTAAGCTTATTGTAATTTGATTTAAAACTAATAAAATATATTTATTTGCTATTTGTGTTAGCTACTTTCTGAAATTTGGCCTGAAAAGTGCAAGCTAGGAAGCTGTAATTTTTTGCTTTCCTGTTGCTGATTAGAATGGTAATTGCAGATTGTTGTTGTTGTTATAAACAAAATAGCTCCCAGTTAATATGCTTGATTTGTCAACAATGAATTTTGTAGCGGAGTTGCATCTTCAGAAAGTAAGTCTGAAAAATGTGGGTGCTGATAATTCAAAAGTATTTGAAACCGACTGCATTTGGGGTGAGGAGAGAGGGAACTGATTTTCTTTTTTGTTAAAGCAGAGCAGTGCTGGAAATATTTTGCTGGGTTATTTGATGCTCAATTTTTGTTTGGTTTTACAAAGGACAGAGAAACTCAAATTGCCAGTGTAAAGGATATTCAGTAGCAGTAGCAAGACTGCTCTGTTGGACATCCACATTTATCTTTAAAGGTTAGAATATAACTGGTTGATATGAAATCTACTTACACTGAGAGTCATGGCTGATTTAAATGTCTAACACACAGCTCTGTCTTTCCCCCCCCCTTTTTTTTTCTTTCTTTTTTTGTCCCCCCTTTTCTTCCCCCCCCTTCCCCTGTTTCCTTAAGGATTTGCAGCACTTGCAGCAGCTTCAGCAACAGAATCTCAACCTGCAACAGTTTGTGTTGGTGCATCCAACAACCAACTTGCAGCCAGCACAGTTCATCATCTCTCAAACACCACAGGGGCAGCAAGGTAAGCGGTCCTTGCCAGGAAAGGAAATTGTACATATCTTTTTAGAGGAGAAGGTGAAACTGAGATGGTTGATACACCTTCACTGTTGATACTCCCTTGCAGAAATAACAGTATTGCAATTAGGAGACTCAAAAGGAGGTGTCCCTTTCTGCCTGTTAGATGCAAAATTCTTAGACTGTCTCATGGTTTAACCTGGCAGGTAAATAAACACCCCACAGCCACTTGCTCACTTCCCCTGGCTGCTGTGTGATGCAGGAGAGAATTTGTGAGGAGGGAGGGGGGAAGAAGTAAAATTTGTGGGTTGAGATACAGACAATTAAATAGGACAGAAACAGAAGGCATGTTGATGATGGTGACAATAAAAAATTAGAATACACAAAACAAATGATGCACAGTGTAATTGCTTACCACCTGCTGACTGGTGCCCAGCCAGTTACTGGGCAGCAGCCCCTAGACAACTTTCCCCTAGTTTATATACTGAGCATTATGTCACATGGTATAGGATATCCCTTTGGCCAGTTTAGGTCAGCTGTCCTGGCTTTGCTGCCTCCCAGCTTCTTGTGTCCTCCAGCCTGCTCACTGGTGGGGTGGGGTGAGAATCTGAAAAGTCCTTGACTTAGTGTAAGCACTGCTTAGCAACAGCTACAACATCAACATTATTCCCAGACTAAAGCCAAAACATAGTTCCTGTACCAGCTACTAGGA
This sequence comes from Psilopsiagon aurifrons, assembly GCA_025447955.1. Taxonomy (NCBI): domain Eukaryota; kingdom Metazoa; phylum Chordata; class Aves; order Psittaciformes; family Psittacidae; genus Psilopsiagon; species Psilopsiagon aurifrons. The sequence goes on along the minus strand of JAOEHY010036660.1, from coordinate 19,790 downwards.
AGAAAAATAACTATGCCAGCCGAAACCAGGACATGCTGGAAAAAGATGACAAAGTCAAGAGTCCTTCTGGGAGACTAGAAAAGTCCTTAAGCCTAAGGAATATAGTGAATTTTGGCGTTAACTGAAATATAATTGCACCTTGAGAAAAGAGCTAGAAGGCTTGATTTTTTATAACTCCTCCTGGAAATACTATTTTGGTGGTAAATTGGGTATGGCTTACATGCTAAAGGCAAACCAAGGCAGTGGAAGTGGTATTGTGCCCAACCAGTTAAGCTGTTGTACAGTAACTTGGCTCTAAGTACTAATGCATTCATGTTGCAATAAATCAGAGTACTGAATGCACCCCATTTGTTAATGTCCACAGAAACCTGCATTTAGCCATGGTCTCTTATGCTGATAATACACAAAATAGTCTTCCCCCCACCCTTTCTTTTCTGTATGAACTCTACTCAGTTGTTCAGGTCTGGTAATCCAAAGATTCTTGCTCAGAAGGCAAATCCTGGTATGCTTGAAGAGTCTTCCAGAGCATGGCTGTCCTATAAAGCAGCTCTTTGCACTTCATTTTCTTCTGTTGATTTTTTCATGCATCATTCCTTCTTATGGAATAATGAATTATTTTATTATTTTGGAATAATGAATTGTTATGGGAATAATAATTCTTATGAATTGGATAGAACTGGCTTTCCGTTGTGCTGAATCTCTCACACTGTCTGAATGCTTTCACATTTGGATAAAGTGTTAGTCATAATTAACTTATTTTAAAATAGGACTTGATTTAGGAGAGCTTTTATACCAACAGTGGTAGAAAGTAGCTAAAAGGCTATTTATGGAAGCATTTAGTAATGTACAAGTTTCTTCCAGAGAAGCAGAACTTACAAGCTTAACATATTCTTCTATAAGAATTCAAACTTAACCAAAATTTAGTTCAAGGATTCTCTAAAATAGACAGCTTTCTTTTTCTTCAGGAACAGCAACAAAAAAACCATTGTTTTGGAAAACTTCCTAGTTTTCTAAAAAATGCCTGCGTTTTTCAGCTAACCTGCTGGTTTTCTAAAACATCTCTGAAGATGGTTCACAAAAAGGGAAACTGACAGAAGCAATTGTATTAATCTCTCAAAATGAATTGCCTTCATTATAGAAAAGAAGGAAAGCTATTTGTTTGTTTGTTTTAAAAAAAACCTATTGAAGTAGAATAACTACCAGAGAGGTTTTCATAGTACCTTTTTGAAGGACCATCTCTGAAAATGATTTCTTCACTGCAATTTAAGACCTGCATGTTGCTGTCATCAGTGATGCAGTGTGTGCAGATACACCATTTTTTACTGGTAATGTGCAGCCTGGACAACTGAATAGCTCAAAAATGTTGGAAGATTTATATTCTGACCATAGGCCATTAGTGTGTGACAATCTTCCAAACTGAAATGCTTGAATGGATCCAATTTTCTTCATGAGCACTCAATGATAAAGCAACATGTATGTCATAATATCCCTTATATCACTTTTTGGTATGGCTTTGTGCAGTATTTCATGGTTATTGTTAGAAGATCTCAAACAGCGTGTTATTAGAGAAAGATTGAGAAAGTGTGTACTTTTATTTTGTTGTTTGCTGTTGTAGCTGGCTTTTCCATGTTTTTCTTGTCCTATTAGTCCTACTTGTACATTAGTCAACTTCATAAAATAATAATATATTTGAATAAAGTAGCATAGAGCTTTCTTTAAAACCAGTGGCATTCAGGGTTTTTTTGCTGCCTCATTGGTACTGCATATGGCTTTATATATGTATGTATGCTTTTAATAACAAATGAAAATTCAGGTTTATTTATGAATTATCTGTTCTGGAAGAAATCTACTGCTTTACAGACTAAGTATTTTGTACATGCCAATCATGTAAATGAGAAATATGTTTCCTAATACAGAGAATAGTTGAGGGAAATGAAGAATGTTATCTCTAAGCAAGATTGTAGAAAAAATGTAAGCATTAGGTAGAAAGAAGCTTCTTTTACTTGAAGAGGTGATGGTGTGCAGAGTAATGCAATCATCAGCAGTCATACTGAGATTCTTGGAAGGGGTTGAATGTCATGGCTTGGATCCAACTTCTGGAAAAAAAAAATTAGAAAATTCAGTGCCTGAAATACTAATCAACAATGAGGATGTTATTCTGCTATCTTTCTTCAACACAGATAGCTCACAGCAGCAGATGTGGAATTCTTCCCTTAAATTGCACTGTCATATGTCTGATATAGTCATCTTTTCCACATGATTTCTGGTTATTCTCTGGCTTAGGTGAAACAAATTGTGAAGTTCCTGTTTTTCACGTTTGGTAATAGGTAACATCATAGAGGAATTGTTTCAAGACTCAGCAGATATGCAGAAGATTGAATGGAAATAGAAATTTGGAACCATTTCTTATTCAGAGCAATTCTTGTCCACATGTTATTGCTAAGGTTACAGGCAGGAATGTAGCACCTTGTACATTACATCTTGTATTTATACATCTTTTGTCTGTTCTCCTATCTAATAGATCTGTCTCTAGAATAATCAATTCAACATCCTTTACTACAATTATAGCTGTTTCTTAAAAATATTACCCTTGTTAAATGACCATTTGCCTTTCTACTCAAAAGATATTGCCAATAAGAATCATATTGGGACAATCTGAATGGAGAGGGGAAATGGTCCTTCGTTTCATTTAAATTAATCTTGCAAATAGAAGTTGAGATAATGAAAAAAGAATGCATCATTGTAAAGGAGTTTTGGAATCAGTACTTACAAAGAAAGTATCCAGAAAGGCAAATGTGGAAGACAAGCTACTAAGTAGCTTTAAACATTGAAACTGGGCCTACCTATTCTGCTATCCTCTATTTATTCCTGTTTATTATTAAAACCCTTGTTTATGATTTTATTTTGAAAAAAACCTGAGATGATGATGGCTAAATCCAGTGCTGTTCTCTTCTTTCGTACTTATCCAACAGACCTTGAGAGTTCACTTGTATCACTGAAAAAGCCAATCAAACACATTTTTTAAATGGAATAACGAATGTTAAACATTAGTACCTACCCTGCTGGCCTCTGGTACCATAAATCGGAGTGCAGCTTCCTCACCCAGTATGAAGATGGAGGAGGACGCCTGAAGTTTCCTGTATTTCTTCTCAGATGCATAAATTTGTAATGGGCAAGAATTCATCACATCTGAGATTGTGCACCTGTACTACCCTTACAGGACTCTTCCTTGTTTTGTTGATAATATGCTCTGTGAATCAGGTGAAAGTACTTCGGTCTCCTCAATATGCAGATGAGGAGACCCAGGATTTCATTGTCATTAAGAGACTCCTGATGACAGCGTATTTGCTGGCACAGCAGTTGAATAAAATGTAGCTGAGTCCTCACATAAGAGGGGAGAGCTTGAAGTGGAATAAGGAAGAACTTGGGAGAAGTAATTTAAATGTTGACATTTCCCCATGTGCTACAAATACCCATTACCAAGATCTGAATTAAATCCTCTAATATTTCCTGTCCTCTTTGAAATCGAGTCTTTGTTTCTAACCATCTGAACAGCATCAATGGGTAAAAATGCTGACTTTTCATTGAAGTAGTGGGCAGCACCTTTGCATGGATCACTGAAATGATACTCTGCAAAACCACAGTGCAGCAGCTTCAGCACATTTGCGTCATGTTCCTGAGCTGTCTTAAAAGGGTATCTGGATGCAGCAAAAAGTGCAGCAGCTTAACATCTCGGTGGAACAGATTTGTAGGAATGGATAGGTTAGTACTTTCTCTCTTGTGTTGAAATCAAATATAATTCCAACTACGAGTCCCCATTTTGGAAGACCTGGATTTGATAAAATGGAGTACACCAAAGTGCCCAGAAGATTCGTTGCATCAACAGTGATAAACAGAGTTAACACGAATAGCGCTGTATGTAACATGTAGTATGACACCCTTCCTTCTTTCCTTTCAGTTGTTTCCAGTTAATCAAACTGTGACATTTTAATGGCTTTGTCATGCAAGCTAACTTCCAGGATATGTCTGTGAGAAGATTAACAGCTTTGGCAAATAATAAGCAGTCAAGTTCTTTTTAGATTTAAAAAAAGAAAAAAATCAATCTCTCTTTTGGGAGATCAGATAGGAATGAATTATGCATTATGCTTCTGGGCCAACTTTTTAAAAATTATGCTGAAAAAAATCTGCATCTGAATGTTTGTTTTATCTTTTGTTTAATTTTAGTAAGAACTAAATTCCAGATTAGTCTGTTGGCTGGCAGAAAGAGTTTTTTGCGTTGGACCAAAAAAATACTCTTGTAGACATTATAGGAAGAGTCCTGGGTAATGATAGATGCATTTACTTTAACTATTAAAAAAACCCAACCAAACCTCCAAAGCATCTAAAGCATCATACCTTTGCGTAAATCCTTATGTCCTCCATTCTTTTGGAGCATCGTATAGTTGATATATGTGGCATATTTAGTGCAATAATACTACTGGTCTCATGGAACTCAATGGCGAGGATTAGAAATACTACCTCTGTAAATGTAAGTATACAAGTACAATTTTCAAAAGATACGTAGGTTGGAAGGCACCTATAGAGGTCATGTAGTATTTCTTAAAGCAGGTCCAATTACAGCAGAGTGCTTAGGGCCTTGGCCAGTTGACTTTGAACATCACCAAGTATGGAGATTCTGCAGCCTCTTCAAATATCTACCCCAGTAGCTGACCACTTTCATGATTAAAATAAAATGGAATAGTTTCCTTATGTCCACTTCTAGTTTTCCATGTCTCTAAGGACAGAAATAGGATTTAACCTAATTTTTTTTCATAAAGCTGAACAGCCCAGCTCACTTACCTATCCTCATATGGGTGTTCCAGCCTGTTAGCCTCCCTCGTGGGCCTTGAATGTACAAAATCCTGGATATCATTGTGCCTGGTACGTGGAAACCAAAAGCTGAATGCAGTAGTTTAGATGTGATCTTGCTAGTGCCAAATGGAGGGCAAGAATTGCAGCCCTTGACCTGCTGGTTGCACTCTTGTGAATAGAGCCTCTGACGTGATTGTTGACTGTCCTTATTGTTAGGATACACTGCTGGCTCATGCTCATCTTATTGACATACAGGACACCCAGGTCTATTTTCTGTGAAACTGCATTCTAGCCACCTAGTGTCCACCCTGGTTTGCTATTCAGGCTTATTCCTGTCCCCATCCACAATGTTACATTTTCCTGCACTGATCTTCATGTGTTTCCATTTGTATAGCCTCTCTAGACCCTGACTTCTGGCTTATTGACCATTTTCCCCGTATTTAGTATTAACCGTAATCTCACTGTCCCATCAGCCTTATTGGTTATAAAGATATTAATATCTATTATATTAATATCCATTAATTATTATCATTAGTACTGTTAAACAGTATTGATGGCAGTGTGAAGTTCCTAAGGAAACAGCAAAGTCTGAAACACCAGTATCTCAGCAGTTGCCTTAAAAGGTGCCATTTTGGACTTAAACTGTATTTAAAACTGCACTAGATGCCCTTTAAGTTAAGTCAACTGAAGTCTTCCTGAGTGGAAGTGGGGACCAGTAGTTTCTTCTCAGAAAAAAGCACCCCAAAGATGAAGGTTAGACAAGTCGTGTTTGCAGAGAGCAGAACTGCATGGAAGCCAGCAAGAGTCCAAAGCACGTGCATGAAAACTGTCTGGAAAGATTGTAAACAAGTGGAAGAGATGCATGCTTTGCTGAAGCAGTTCAGCTCCCCATGCCCTGATTATTACTTCAGTCAGCTGCAGGTTGGCCTACCTTGTTCTTCAGTTTTTGCCCAAGAAACGTTGTATCAGTATGTCTTAAATAGGATAAATTGATGCAAAAACTGAGTAGATTAAATGCATTCAGAATATTTTATACTCAGTGCTAATTACTTCAGGGGAGAATAAACTGAGGAAAAATGCAGTCATCCTGTGTTCTCCAGCAGAAGTGTTATTGCCAGAAAAACATCTTCTGGGATTTCTTTGAGGACAAAAAATCCCAAAAGGACAGTCCTAATGCGTCTGATTACAGTCATAAGATGAGTGAGTAACTTGTGATCTGTGGTGTAACTGGTGCACTAGAGGTCAAATGTGGTCACTGTCAGCTGCCTGTTTTTTGTTTTATTGTTGGTTGGCCACTCTACATTATCAGTGTAATGGGTTGCTCCTTTCTATTTCAAGTTATCAGTTAAAATTCAGTGTCATTAAATGAAGGTCAAAACCTCTTCACTTGGGGATGATTGTTCACTAATTAGTATTTAGATTGGGGCAGCTGAAGTCATCTTTCAAGTGAACAAATATTTGTATTGTAAAAAGCACTGTGTAGTAGGGAGCTGTCTTCAGAGTTGCTTCCTTCCCTCACTGTGACTTTTCAAAAACACAGGTGGAACATGTTGATCATGTGGTGCAAAGCAAATTTACATAGATGTCTATACTGTGCTATTATGTTGCATGAACATCTGGCTTTATTCCGTGGATCTTGACATTTGATAGCAATGCATTCTATTTAAAATACATGTTTAACAGTTTGTTAAAAAAAAAGTAACAGCAGTATTACTGTCAGAAAACAATTCTGTAGTTTTGTATCCCTCATTGAGGATACGTTTTCTTCTTCCTGCTCCTGGTAGTTCCTCTTTTTGTGTCTCCTATGGCCTTAATCTCGCATAAAAGATCCAGTTCCTCACTTGGTATTTATCAAGTCCTAAATTCCTGTGTCTCCTACCTGTGTTCTACTAAGAGATAGCTGGTTGCGAGGGGTATGCTCTGGTTGATCAGACAGCTGAGGAGTCAGAACAGCTCATGTCAAATTCAAATTACAGAATTTAAGTGGAACTTAGTTGGTGTTCTTTCCTCTGAGTGCCCATAGTGTCCACCTGTTGTTGTGCCATTGTTCTCTCCTGGTTTTAGGAACTTCGTATATTGAAGATACCTACTAAACAGAGGTTTAGTTAGTCAAGTTCTTAAATTAATAAGGGGAAATTGATAGTTGTAGCCAGGAGTTACCTAAAGAATGCCAGGAATATTTTTAACAGTGAAATTGAGGTAATTGGCTAACTAGGTATGTTTTTGTCAAGATCATTACACCTTAAAAATACATAAATTCTGATTTTGGAATTACAAAAATCAGAGCTTCTGGTTAAAATATATAGATGCAAGCTTATATTTCAATTTCCTGAGAAATTTAAGAAACCATACAAATAGTGGACTGTAAGAGAATTTATTATTAGAACAACAGCAACTGATGGTTGCATAAGTCTCAACTGTTCTTTAATGTTGTCACTTTTCCATAATAGCACAGGTTTTCATACATTCAGTGTAATGTTTGTTCTATTTGTGCAGTTTAAGCAGTGTTCTGTATCTTACCTAAGCTTTAAGTTCTGATTACATTTCCAAAAGATTTCTTCGTTATTTCAGCCAGGAAGTGGTTATCTGGGCTTATTTAGTCTTCTGGTGTGGTCTTCTGTTTACGTTTGCCAGAGAAAGTTGTCTTCTTTTTAGGCAGGTTGCATGGGGTCATATGGAGAGGAAGAAGGGTGATCAAGGAGCCAAATTTGTGGTTTTGATTAGCATTTGATTAGCATTTGGTCGTTGGATTTGATCTGATTAGTGTTCAGTTGTTTATTTTTATATGGCTCCCAAATTCTTGGTCAACTGTTTGTTACAGGAAGAAGTTTACCCTAAGTCTATAAGCTGAAAGAAGCAATAAATGATTCCTGAACACAGAACTGGGATAACCTAGATCATTGCAAACTCTTTCTGCAGGAGAGGCTGGTGCAGACTTCTCTTTTTTAACCCTTCCATAAATGCCAAGGGATTTTGGGCAGAAAAGACCTGAGTCTGAAGTCTATGCAGGGATGAAATGAAGGCTTGCATCTCAACTTATTGTAACTTTACATTATTTGGCAAGAGCCTTGTGTTATCTTATTTCATGTTTTAGTCTTTTAAAATGACAAATCCAGCCCACCCTTTTCTTTTTCCAGGTCTCCTGCAAGCGCAGAATCTTTTAACGCAACTACCTCAGCAAAGCCAAGCCAACCTCCTGCAGTCTCAGCCAAGCATCACCCTTGCCTCGCAGGTCAGGCTTATTTCTACAGTTCATAAGTCGCTTTGAGGTGATTTAACTATTGCAAATGAATGGACACTTTGTGATAGTTACCAGAGTAGGTATTGCAGCTGTAATAAGTGAGTTTGTCTTGCCAGATTGATTCAGTGTTGAACTGAATTATCAGTGACTTCCAGGTTTTTTTCTGTTTTAATAGTGTCCACCCTAATGTGCCTCTTTTCATGCATTTAAGGTTCTAAATTTTTACTTCTAGCTGAAAATTTCCATGATATCTTGAGTTAATGGCTCTAGAGCATCATTTGATTTCTTGTAGGACCTTTTTTGGGCAATCTACAAATTTGTAAAATTCAGATGAGCAGGGAATGGGCTACCTAAAAAGCCCATAAAGGGAATTACTGACAAGTATCTTTCTTTCTAGAAATTTCAGTGATAATCTATCTTTGTTGTAGCCCGGTTGTTTTGCTATTATTGCTAAGTCATTGCCAGTCTTAATAGCTACTTTCTGTGAAAGTGAGGAGATTGTTAAAAATACATTAAAATATTCTGCTAGATTTTAACAATATATGAAATACATTAAAATATTTATATAATATTAAAAATATTTATATTAAAATATAAAAGTACATTAAAATGTTCTGCTAAATTTTTAACAAAATATGAAAGCTCTATGATTAAGCTTTCAAACTGCAAGAAAAGCAATTTTAAGGTTGCATGTGCCTGCAAGTTTAGTTTTGCTTCACTCTAGGTTTTACTGTGCTGTTTAGTTATGTGACTGCATGCGCTTTGCAAATACCATGTATGGTATTTTCCTGCCAACTTAGTTACATGTAAGAATTTTTTAGTCTGTAATAAGATGCCTGAGTCTATCAATGTCTTAGAAAACTACATTTCTATTATACTACCTATAGTATTTTTCATGCACCATGTGGAAAATGGAATTTGTCTCACCTCTGTAGTTCATACCTCAGTTAGGAGCATGACTCCCTACTAAAGATTACACTTGGATTAAAAGAAAGTATCAAAACTGCAAAGAGAAAATAAATTGTCTAAAGGGGGCGAAGTCAGTAAAGACATATTGCAGTAATTGCCCACTATGTTTAATGTAAATTTAAAAATATTTAAAAGCTTTATAGTATGACACATTTATCTGCAATCCTAGAAAGATCATATATGAGCACATTATTTCTCAAGAAATGGAATTATAGATCCTGACCTCACTCTGCCATCTGCTGTGCGCTGCAAAATACTGTATTAATCCAGAAGGAAAGCAACATAAGGAGCAGTGTAAAGACTTAGCTATATGTAGGCCATTTCTTTTGGAACAGCCATTTCTGGACCCTTGCATAGGCTTTGCATAGTGCTGTAATGTTGCTTAGACTTGAGGCTGTTCTTATTTGCCCTGAAAGGGGTCTGTAGTCATAGCACATAAAAACATGAAGTCACCTTTGCTTAAGCGTCACAGCTGAACCGAGTAGAATTTTACAGGACTAAATGATTTGTCTCTGCATCTCATTTCCTTTATGGCATGGAAGAATGTAGAGTTATGCACTCAAACACATTTCTGATGTTCCTGTTGCACATAAAGCCTGAATCGTGCAATACTAGATACTATTTTGTCCACATGTGAATATTTTAAATGATGCTCATTTTTTTTCAGATTCTTATTATTGTTGCATAGTAAAATACACTGTTCTGCCCATGTTCGGGAACAGTAAGTCTCACATGGGCTTAATGGAAGATTAGCCTTTTATATAGAAACAAAATGTGACCTAAAAGGAATTATTTTATGCAGGTTACCTTCACTTACTTTCTTGTATCACCAGTACATTCATCCATACTGTTGCAAATATCCACAGAAGGGTTAGAGGTAGACGTAGTTTTTTCTTACTGGAAAAGATGAGTCAGTCACAAGAGATGGCATTCAAGGAAACTTGCCATCTTTGCTGCACCATGTAGGTATGTGCTCACTGTTCCAAGATTAAATAGGAAACTTGAACCTTTTGGGCTGATGACAATCTGCCACTTCACACAAGCAGTAAATTCAATTTTTAAACGATTAAAAGGGGATGAATACCAAGCTGTCTGTAAATGGTAGAACTATATTAAGTAAGAGCATTCAGCCTTTTTTTTTAGCAGCTTCTGCAGCAAGCAGAAGTTGTTGATTATCTGCTGCATTGAGCATCTCTTCTTTAATTGGTGCTGACAGAGCTCTTAAAAGGCTGTCATGTTAATACAGTTTTCAGAATTGTGATTGCTCATTCTTGAGAGGAGTCTAAATTGCAGGAACGTTCAGATTGCTGGAAACGTCAAATTCATTGATCTTTCTCACAGAAATCTTGTCTTTTTTTTTTAATTGAATTTTTGCTGATTATTCTTTTAAGTCTGAATTTGATCTTTTCCTTGCTATCTTAATAGCCAGCAACCCCAACACGCACAATAGCAGCGACCCCCATTCAGCCACTTCCACAGAGCCAGTCAACACCAAAGCGAATTGACACTCCCAGCTTGGAGGAGCCCAGTGACCTTGAGGAGCTTGAGCAGTTTGCCAAGACTTTCAAACAAAGACGGATCAAACTTGGATTCACTCAGGTGAGACTGTGTAACTTAGTCCATGCCAGTGTGGAATCTGAGGTCTCATCTTTCAAGTCTGGAGGGAAGACTACAATTCTACCTTTTCCTAGGAGAACCTTCTTAAATAGGGTTATGCTCTGGCTTTTGTGTAGGGGATTTCTAAGAAAGAAGAGAAAAAGCCATACATCCATCTTCTTCCCTGTTGGTTTTAAAGCATAGCCATTTTCCCAGCAGGTATGTGTATTTACCAGTGCCAGATGTCATTGCGTGTGCACTATTCATTGTACAGAATGCAAAATGAATGGGGAAAAGCACTTTAAAGATGTCTTCAGAAGTACAAAGTTCCAGAAATCGTACAGCACAATTAACTGCTCTGTGTGTTTGAAAAGTATATCACAACTGTGCAGTTGCTTTGGATGTCAGAGGTTTTTCATCTCTCAAGCTCATTTTTCTATTAAACATCAATGATTTCTGTATTTAATGCTTTTGCTCAGGTTCCTAAACAAAACCTGAAAGGACTGTCACCTTTAAGATTCGCTCCTTACAGAGGTGAACTGGAGTTGGGGGTTTATTTTGGTTTGTTTAAAAGCTCAGAAATATCCACAGAGTAGGAGAGAAGTAATCTTGAATGTCATGAAAATGATTGAATGAGAAGTGCAATTAAAAGTACAAAGTGAATTTTTATGTCCTGTTACTCTGTTGAAGGAAAATGCTGCTTGAATCCAGGAGTCCTTTCTTACTAATATCAAAATTATTTTTTTCCTCAAAAAATTAAAATGTCTGTCCAGGTAAACAGTTAATTTTGGCAGGAGTTTATGGTAAGCGTAGGCATATTTTTGCTAGAAGAGATAGCTTGCAGTAATCAAAGTAGGTATTTAAAAGCCTGAGCTCAGAGCAGTCAGTCCAACGTACATGATTCGTTCTCCAGAATAAGTAAATCTACTGTAGCTGAAAGTATGTGCTGAAGTCAGATTTATTTTTCTGGCAAAGTCCTAAATGTTTGAAAAATCAGGGTTCATAATGAAAGTTCCTGGTAGCATCTTAATTACAACTCAAGAACAGAACGTTCTTGGTAAAATGGGGTTTGCTGGCATGTGTGCTGCCTCCTCTCCCTTCTTTCCACTAGAGGGAGGCACAGAAATACAAGTGATGGACACACACAAAGGCAGAATAGAGCAGAGCAGAATAGAGTAAAATACAATAGTTTCCCATAGCCTGACTGAGGAGGTTCATGTAGGTCTTTAGTTAGGTTTAATCTGCCTTGCTGTGAGATAATTATAAAAGCTCAACTAGACTTTTAAGTTATGGGTTAACCCTACTTTATTGATCCTGTTATGAATTTTCATGGTGAGGAAAAACGAACACAAATGCTCAGGATTACATTTCAGTATTTACTTTTGAGCTTAAAAAAAATGGAATCTTGAGAAAGTAATAAAATTGCATTTGAGCATTTCTGTCCTGCGCTGAGTTTGTATGTGTATAATTAGGCAATTCAAATAATTTCTACCTAATTGCATAATTGGGTGATAATTAGAGACCCCTATTTGGTTTCCTGTAGTTGAATAAATAAACTGCTTTTCAGAGAATAAAAGGAATTTTTTTCTAGTGGTACTGTAAGCATTCTCAGACTCACACCACCCCTGCCTTTCAAAACTAATTGTGAGGTTTAGTTTGCATTTCAGACTAATAACTTACTGCATTCTGTCTTGTGATCAATGTAACAGGTTTTGAATTTCTGCAGTTCTGTCTCTTCTCCCACCCTGAAAAGTGGGTGATGGATTTACATCCTTTTGTTTAATTTCTTTCTATGTTTGACATAGAGACACAATGAGCATACTGCACCTTAGCGTTATTGCAGGTATGTGACTAATTGGTCAGTACAGATTTAAGCTGTGTGAGTAAACATTTTAGGCTGTGTTAGGTTTATTCCTTTAAAGGTCTGCTAGTCTGTCCAAGTTTCTTGACTGACCAGTACACACAATAGCAATGTAGCTTATAACCAGTTTCAGTTCAGTACCAAAGCTTCATTCAACCTACAGAGTAGGTAAGATAGGTATACGGTGCCTTCATCCTCTGTCTCATCCATCCTTTCAGTCACCCACCCCAATTTATAAAGCTCTCACCCCAATATGTAAATTCCTTTGCTTACAGCTGAAATGCTGCCACCTTTTGGCACTGAAAACTATTGACAAAGAAACGGTTAACTGTCCATTTTAAATCAGACAGCAGATGTTAGTAAGAGCAACATAAATACCAGAATTAAATTTAGTTGGGGGACTGGAGCACATTTCATAACTCTTTCCTGCCAAGGCATAAATCAACTTATCTCTAAAACTGTTTACGTAGCCAGGTTTTCTTCTTCATAAACCCAGTAAAGCATCCATGTTACTTCTCTTGGAATGATTTATGAGTTTTAAAATGCATATGGGTATATGCATGTGATTTCCCACCTGTTTCCTGTGGTTGAAGGGCATACAAACCAATTGTTCTGCTCCTCTTCTAGGACGGAAATTATTTTCTTTGCACAACCTGCGCAGTTTACTATGGTTACCAAAGGCTGGTTTTTTTCCTTGGTTGTATGTGGCCACTCTGCATGCTGTTAGTATACTTGTATCAAGCTGTGGTTGTGGGTCTGACCTAAAAGGAAAGAAAGCAAGCTTTACACACAATCCAACTAACCCATTTGCAATTAAACTCCACTAATTATGTTCAAGCTTTTCAGTATCTTCTAGAATTTTCATACCTTTTTTGTTAAAAAATAGAAATCTAAATTAATCTACTTTAGACCAAATAGCATACTTAAATAATTAATTTTTTTTTCAAAGGGCAGGACCTTCCAGCTTTAAAGCAAAACAAGAAAACATGATGATGTTTTTAATGGCCACAATAAAGAATTGATTGATTTTTTTTTTTAAACAAGATTTTCCAGTGTAAGTTACATTGGTGTGTGTATGTATACATTAGGATAAGCGGAATGTCTGATAGCTAGCTAAAACTTGAGTTTTGAAGAGCAGTAACAAATTTAAAGGGATGATCATCTGTTTGTAAATCTCCTGGATAGTTTTTTGACAGATGGGTAGTGATAGTGAAGACTACAGTTAATCATTATTTGAAATGGTTCAGCTTCTTGTCCACTCTGAAATGTGTATCTGTGAGGACAAGTTTGGTTTGAACCTCAGAAAATACCAAAAGTTCAGATAAGAGTATTTTTGCATCTATTTAAGTGTGGCGTATGTTTGCAGACATCTTTTCAGGAGTGTTTTCTACTAATTTGAGAACATGAATTCACCTAATTTCTCCTAATTTGGACTTTTCTTTTTCAGTGTGAAGTATGTAGATAATTAAATCTGCTCCTGAAGAGAGCTTGGCGTTCACTTATTTTAAACAACTAAGGAAAAATTTGTGCGTTAATATTCAGTGGAATGTTTTACTCAGTAATAATGCTCAAAAGACAAAGCATCAGGGATTTCCTGGAAAGAGTTACATGGTTACACTGACTGAAGCTTGACATTTCTTTATGATTATTTGCTTTAGCATGAATCTTGGTAGCACTGAGCAAGTTTCTGTGAAACTGAAATCCCATGCAGCAGTGGAGTCACTGAAAAAAATGAAGAATATGAAAGGGTTCTTTGCTTTGGAAGTGCCTATGTTAGTGAATCGCCTTTTTCTCTTTCTTTGTCCAGGGTGATGTTGGGCTCGCTATGGGCAAACTCTATGGAAATGACTTCAGCCAAACTACCATCTCTCGCTTTGAAGCCTTGAACCTCAGCTTTAAGAACATGTGCAAGTTAAAGCCACTTCTGGAAAAGTGGCTCAATGATGCAGGTGAATGAGTCTGTATTTCTTCACCAGCCTGCCAAAATCAGTAGGATTCTAAAAAACTGTGAAAAACTGTTTCTTTTGTGCCCTTACGGTTTTATGAAGCCGCCAATCTTTGTAATTGTCCATGGGACAAATAAAGGTGTAGGAATAAGGGTCCATATTTCCTTTTTCATGTGCCTGTCCTCATCCAAAGCCATTCTAACATGAACTTTCAGAATTGTGTTTTGCAGCCAGTTGAATAATTGCATGGGGTGAAGTATAATATGTGTCATGGTTTTCCTCCTTCATGTGTTTTAATGCATGTAACTTCTAATCCTCTTCCAGCTTTCTTTTCCAGATGTGTAGTAGAGGGAGAGTTGCATGGTTTGTTGTTTCAGTAGGCAGAGCTTATTGCACTCATCTCCTCCTACACCACTATGTGTCTTCCTTTAAGCTCTCTCCAAGGGTCCTTAAAAGCACCCTCTTTCTCCCCAGAGAAGAGTTTTTTGTGGGTTAGGTTTTGTTTTTTAATTACAGGATTATTTTTCCGTGGGCTATAAGTTATTAATGATGCCAGTGTTGACAGTGTTCTTATGTTTTCTTTTTCTTTTTCCCTTCCGCCAGCAAAAGGAGCTGGATGGTGGTGCTAGGTGTTAGGATAGAAAGTGTTTAAGAGTGTGTCAGCCAGTTTTTCTTCCAAGTATGTATAGTATAAAACTGATGGATCTGCTAAACAGATGGCACAGACAGTGTGTGCCCTTCTATTTTTATCAGAGTGAAGAAAGCTTTATGCTGGTCCCTACAGTATTCTCTGAAATTTTGAAAGTAATTGCATGCAGTGTTGAGAATTTGTCCTGCATTGAAACAAGGAAGAGTCATTCTGTTGTGCTATCAGTGGTTACCTCTAGGTAATCTAGATCTGTGATAGAAAACATGAAGAACTTCACATGTGCTCTAGTCCACAGGACAATAGTCCCAAAACCTTCCAACAACACTGGATGAGTTGTGCTTTTCCTTCTAGAAGAAATATTTGGATCTGTAAATTTAAGTTAAGAACTGTAAATAGTGTCAGGGTTCTTCACAGGCTGGAAGCTGGGAGCCATTGTCTTTGGCACTGATTCATTTTCTTTAAAATCTTTGGGAAAAACAGTAAGATGACTTTAAAGTCTACTTTTAGGTGAAAGTAGGCTGGGGAAGCATACCAGTGATCCTTCCTATGACATTACATTGGAATTTATTGTTACAGAACTGTGTTGTGTGAGGTTTTCAGCATGGAGAGAGCTTTCAGCATGTTTATGGATTCCATTACTGAAAAAAAAAAATAAAATTAAATCTAGAAAGTAATTAAATGAATGTACTTGTCCATTTGACCTTACAGGAATGGTCATAGCAGTGTGAACTTTGACACCTACTTATCACCACGCCAGTGCAGTGAGGGATCTCCAGTCATAATTAATAATTTTGTACCTGCTTGTTGGTTATTTTACACTAACTGCTACAAAGTAGGGTCACATGTGTCCTCTCTTTGCTCTTCTGTGGAGCCAAAAAGCTAGGTTTAGGGGTTGAGACTCGAGACCTAGTGTAGCTAAGAGGAGCTGCTATCTGTGTAGGCTGTTCAGTAGAATTGCACAGTGCTGAGTATCTGCTAAGATCTCCAGAGAAAAGAGGTTGCACACCGTGAAGCTATGAATTTCCTCTTCCTGTAGCGTATTGCAGAGTGGGTAGAAGAAAATTAAGGCTGCACAGATTTTTTTGTAATTGCCTGTGACTTACTTCTGTGGCTCATGGATATCAGTTTCTGCTTTTTTTTCTTTAAACTGTGGCTTGCAGTGAATGAGGGTAGGGTGAGACAAGAGAGATGAACTTTTTATATGTATTACAAAAGGTATGCTGATAGCATACAGGAGCAGAGTGTGCCCTCTGGGCTTACTTGTAGCTTTTAAGTGTGTGTTATAATTTCCAAGTAGGAGGATTAATGCATGTGATCTTCAGAAATTTCTATATATCTGGAATAGGTACAAAATGGGTTTTAACACACCTTGCACAGGTGAAGAACATTTGTGTTAGACTGCAGTGCATAAAATAAAATTTCCTGATTTATGTTAACTTTTTTTTTTTTTTTTCCCCAGAAAACCTCTCATCTGATTCAACTCTCTCCAGCCCAAGTGCCCTGAATTCTCCAGGGCTGGGGAGTGAAGGCTTGAACCGTAGGAGGAAGAAACGCACCAGCATAGAGACCAACATACGTGTGGCCTTAGAGAAGAGTTTCCTAGAGGTCAGTGATCATGTTGCGCTGCTCAGCCTATATAGAAATAAAGAAACTTTGCTTAACAATCATATCTATTAGAGTGAGCCCATTACTTGCTATTTAGAAAAGTGCTTGTACTAAGCAAGGTGGATACAAACGATGTGCACACATTAGTGCCTAATTAATTAAAAAAAAAAAACCCAAAAGCCAAAAAAAAAACCAATCCCAAAACAGAGCCAACTAAAAGAACACAAAACTTCTCAAAACGCCTCATTAGATTTTGCAGCTTTCTGACTTTGTGATTTCTCATTCCAAGGTGGTGAGTCATAGATCTAAGATTGATATTCAGCACATCAAAACAAAGAAAAACAGATTACCCTTTCTGGAGATGGATAAATGGGGTGACAGTCCCAGCATACATAATGTGAGGTTTTTAGCTGGCCTTAGGTTACTCTTGTTTGGCACTTTGTGTAGCTATATGGACAGATAACCTCTATTAGTAGCCCAGTCAGTCTACCTGTCTTTCATTATAGGTCTAGACAAATTGGGGTTCATTTGGCTATTGCTATAGGCAATCTCTTGTATTCCTTTTTGAGAGATGCTGAAAGATTTCGATATCAAGGTCTAGAAATCCTTGAAGGATTAGTTCACAAGTCAGATCCGTTCTCTCAAAAAGAAGCATGTGAGCTTAGTCTTCATCGCCCATCTCTGAGGAACACAGCTGCCTATTGGTAGAAATGTTCCTGTAACTGAGAAGATGGAGGGCAGAAGGATCTATTATGATCCATCTGTACTGTACTACTGGCCAGATTCAGGGTATAGATGACCCATTTATATTTCTGCCTAGTGAAGAAGTAGCTATTTAATGTCAATCTTCAGAATATAATTTTGCAGCTTTTCAAGTACTGTTCCCTTTTCTCAGAACCAAAAGCCTACCTCGGATGAGATCACCATGATAGCTGACCAGCTAAACATGGAGAAGGAGGTGATCCGCGTTTGGTTCTGTAACCGACGCCAGAAGGAGAAAAGAATCAACCCACCCAGCAGTGGTGGAACCAGCAGCTCGCCCATCAAAGCAATTTTCCCTTGCCCAACCTCACTGGTAAGAATCAAGAAACTGTGCTGACAAAGATCACTGGAAGAGATAGTTCTACTGTGGTCGCTGTGGGAATTGCATGTGCTATGCCTTCTGTGTACACCAGGCTTGTTCTCACAAATGTATATTTTACTGGCATTTTAAACACCCTACTTGCTTACTGAGGGAGATAATGCTTACAAATCTGACAGTAGTTGGCCTTCAGTTTGGTTGTTTTATTTAGTCAGCTTGTGAGTAAATATTCTGGGTAGCAAATTTGCATTTGGGGTTATTGTTTCGAACGTATACAAGACAGTAACTCCAGTTTATATCTGTACTTTTTCTCTGGCCCAAACGTCTTTTGTAAAATAGTAGTAATAAAAAAATGATCAACAGCTCTACCCCTTCCCTCTTATTTTGGCTGCGCTGATAAGTGGACGAGCAGCAGTAAAACATGTCATTTGGAGACTTGAGTCACACAAATCCAATGATACTGTTGTCACTTTTAGTCAGGAATGACTTGTATAAAAAACGACATGGAACAAAGGAACAGTTTAGCTAATACTCATGTAATTTATTTCCCACACTTGTATTTGCCTCAGGTAAACACAAACTTCCTGAAAATAAGAGTAACAAAACACATGCATCAAGGTTCCTTCAGCTCCTTTGCTACCAATGTCCATGGAGGTCTGTTTTCATAACTAGAAACAGTAGCTATTAGATTTCATAGTAGCTATGCTAATAGGTATGTGGTGGATTTTATGTAGCCTGTAGCTGTCCTTTTGTAGTATTTATTCCACCCTCATCACTGTAGTAGCTAATATCTTGCAGTACTTCATTAAACCATTAATTCTGGTGATGTCTCATTCTTTCCCCTCATCCTTGTCTCAGGATGTGTGCATGCAACCTTTTGTTTCAGGGGAAGGGATATGTTAAATGTGCTTAGCTTCTTTATTTATTTTACTTCTTTCCAGTGGGAAAGCAAGGTTGCATGCCTTGCTACCAAAGCAGAACATAGTGAGATTTATGATAGTCTGGTTTAGTAAGCATGCACATTTACTCAGACCTCAACTTAAGAAAGCTTTGCTATGTAAATTTCCCTTTTATTAGAAACTACCATTGTATGCAAGAAATTGAGATGTTGACCACAGTCTCCTTTTTTTCAGTGATGTTTCACTAAGCATTTTCACTTACTGTAACCTTCTCTTAAGACACTGCTACCACTCAAATGGATGTTCTAGTCCTGCTGCCCCCAGCATTCATTGGCTATGTACTTTGTTGATTCCTGTGTCAGCTCTGGAGGTTATGTGTATGTAGGATGATTGAGCTTAGTTTACTAGTTTGATTGCAAATAACCATGTTGAATTTTCAGTATGGCTATATAACCAGTCTGACTTGTAGCTTGGCTGCACCAGTGCTAGGGCTCTGAAGCAGGATTGGAGGGGAGCGCTCCTCCAAGGCAGCTTAATTTTGCATTGGCTGAAGTCAGTCATTGTAACCGTGGGATTAGTTGTATAAATTCTAGGTCATTCACTGCTCTGAAATATGGATTGTGACCTTGGCCTTTTCTGTTCACTGGGCTGAACACATTGCTAAAGCACATTAAAAACAACAAGGTGGTTGGTGACAGCCAGCATGGCTTCACTAAGGGGAAATCCTGCCTGACCAATCTCGTGGCCTTCTATGATGGGGCCATTGAAGTGATGGACAGGGGTGGTGCAGTTGACATCATCTACCTGGACTTGTGCAAAGTGTTTGACACTGTCCCACATGACATCATTGTCTCTAAATTGGAGAGACATCAATTTGATAGGTGGACCACTTGGAGGATAAAGAACTGGCGGGATGGCCGCACGCAAAGAGTTGTACTCAATGGCTCAATGTCCGGCTGGAGACCAGTAACGAGTGGTGTCCCTCAGGGATTGGTATTGGGACTGGTCTTGTTCGACATCTTTGTTGGTGACATGGAGAGTGGGATTGAGTGCACCCTCAGCAAGTTTGCCGATGACACCAAGCTGGGTGGT
>JAOEHY010036658.1:0-27523 GCA_025447955.1 Psilopsiagon aurifrons | reverse complement strand
GCCCCGCACCGCACCTCCCCTCGGGCGGGGCCGCTGAGTCAGGGCCGGCGGGACGGGACGCACCGCCCCGCGCCGCCCCGGCCGCGGCACAGCTGTGCGGATAGGGGGAGCGAGCGGGGTGTGCTGCAATCGGGGCACGCAAACAGGAGTGCGCCCCAGAATGGATGCGGGCTCCAGTGGGGGGGTTGCGGCCCACGGGGAGGTGGGGAACAGCTTGGACTCCAAAATGCGTTTAGAGCACTGCGGGGAGCTGGGGATGCCCAAGAAAGCGTGGACCTCAGAAGGGAGTTGGGTGCTTCAAGGGGTTCAGAGCTCACTAAGACCCCCCCAACAAGCACAGCTTGGACCTCAGAATGGTTGTGGGTCCCAGTGGAGGGGTTATGTTCCACAAAGAGGCTGGGGAACAGTTTGGATTCAAAATGCTTTTGAGTACTACAGGGGGCTGGGGACCCTCAAGCAAGCGTGGACCCTGAAAAGGGTTTGGGTGCTTCAAGGGGTTCAAGAGACCCACAGCCACAGCTTGGACCCCAAAATGAATGTGGGTCCCAACGCGGAGGTTGTATCCCACAAGGAACTGGGCAACCACTGGCACAGCTTGGACTCCAGTGTGGATTTGAGTACTGCAGGGTGCTGGAGACCCACAAGCAAGCACAGACCCCAGAAGGGATTTGGGTGCTTCAGGGGGTTCAGGGACCACAAAGGTCTGGGCAACTGCAGGCACAGCTCGGACCCCAAACCACAGTGGGACATCACTTTGAGCCACACAGGGGTCTGAGGCCTACAAACAGACTTGGTCCCTGGAAGAGATTTCAACCCCTCAGGGAAATATAAGCACAGCCTGGACCCCAAAATGCATTTGAGTACCACAGGGGGCTGGGGATCCTGAAGTAGATGGGGACCCCAAAAGGGCTTTGCATGCTTCAAGGGGTTCAGAGCCTGCAAGGGGTTGGGAAACCACAGACGAAACTTGGACCCTGAAACGGATTTGGCACCACAGGCGTTTTGAGCCACACAAAGCTTTGGGGACCCACAGGCACACTTGGACCCAAAAATGTGTCTGGGTCCTGTGAGGGTTTGTGTCCCACAAGGGGTTTTTGGACCAGTCACAGCTTGAACACCAGAGTGGATTTGTGTCCTACAGGGGGTTTAGGGCCCCCAGGCAGGCTTTGGCACCTGAAAGGGATTTGGACCCCAGAAGGGCTTTTGGTGATGGACAAGCACAGCTTGGACCCAAAAGCATAGTGGGGAATCACAGGGGCTTTGGGCCACAAGGGAGTTTGGGGGCCACAAAGAGATTTTGTCCCTGGAAAGGTTTTGGACCCTGCAGGCAAAGCTTGGGTCCCAGAAGAGATCTACAGGGGGTTAGGGTCCCACAAAGGTTTTTGGCCCCATGAGCATGGGTTGATCCTTGAAAGGGGTTGGAGCTCCACAAGGTGTTTGGGACTCACAAGGATGCTGGGACCTGAAGGAAATTTTGCCCCCACAACAGCTTCAAGCCCCAGAAGCAGTGGCCTTCAAAAGTGAATCAGGCTCTACAGAGTGCCTGGGACCCACAAGCAACCTTAGACCTGAAGCAGATTTGGGACTGAGAATGGGTTTGGGTGTTACAAGGAATTTGGGATCCATGAGCAAGGCTTGGAGACCCAAACAAATTTGGGTCCCAGAAGGATTTGAGATCCACGGAGGATTAGGGATCCACAAAATTTAGCCCCCACAAGGGTTTTGGGCCCTGTAAGATGTTTAGGTCCCACAGGAGAGGCCTGGCTTCCAAAAGGGGTGGGGATCCAAAAGCAGGGCTTGGCACCCAAAAGGAATTAGGCCCCATGCAGGAGTTTTGGGCGCCAAGGGAATTTGGGCTCCTAAGAGGGACTTTAGACCCCATGGGAATGGTTGACCACAAAAATGGGTTTGAGCCCCACAAGCAAGAGTTGCCTCCAAAGAGAATTGGATCCCCAGAAGGGACACGGGCCCTATAAGCAAGGCTTGGGCCCCAGAAGGATTTAAGGCCCCCCAGGCACGAGACATGATTTTTGGGATTTCGTTTCCCAACACAGCTAGGGTGAAGAGGGGCATCCGGGAGCTGCACCAGGTCACCAGCTGCGCCAGGTCCTCAGCTCTAGTCACTGCAGCGTTCAGCCGGGGATCTTCACATGCTTCCCACTGACCACCAGGAGCTTTCAAAGAGCTGCACCACGGGGATTAAACCCCTTGCAGTGGTAGCCAAGGTGCAGAGTAACCCGGCGTTTCCCATTTTCGGCACTTGGCTGAACTTTTGCCCCGTGAGCTGGAGCTGGGCCAGCAGCCAGTGGCATGGTCAGAGTTCCCGGGCTGTGAAGCTGCCTGTTCTCAGGGCGGCTCTTTAAAACATAGCCCAGCTGTACCCCTTGGGGTTCGGGTACAGTCGGACTGCAGCAGTCCCTGTATAGAACCAAGTTTGCGGAAGTGGGAGGACTTGCCTCCTCCGGCTGTACATGAAGATGGCCAAATCCATCCTCAAATCCATCTCTGCGTCCAGCCTTGAAGGGAGTGCTTACCCCCTCCTATGTCAAGGTCTCGCTTTGATCCTTCACTTGCCATAGCTTCAACTCAAAATCAGGCAGACAGGTTGTATTTGCCTTGGCCTAGAAAGTGAATGAAGCACATGAGGGATGAGTTGAGTTTTTACTTCAAATATATGAATGTCATGGAGGCAATATGTAATTCTAGATGTTGCCCTGATGACGGGTGGGTCCTGTTTTTGAGGCACAGGGGCCTTCCTGAATATGCTGGCGTACAGCACTCGACTGTCAAAGGAGTGGTTTTCCTGAGGTTTCATTTACCATGTTTGGACATGGCCATGATTAATATTTCCTAACAGGAAGGCGTCATGCATGCAGGCTTTCCTCTTCAGGGTTTGGGTCGAGGGTGACCAGGTTCAGGTTATACAGTGGCTCCTCACTTCCTCTGCCTCAGAGCCTACACCCCAGCTGGTGGCTGCCTCCTTGCCAGCCCAGCAGCCACCAGTTGCCTTCCCAGCGCCTCCAGTCTCCCACTGTGGAGCTCAGGTGCTGGATCCTGATGCCAGTGAGGTATCACCACACAATCCCTGAGGACTTGTAAAGCTTCTATACAACGGTACCAGGACATGATATCCCCTACCTATATAATGTACCTGTGAGATGGGGGGGTGGGGGGCTGGGGTGTCATTTATCACCATCCCCAAGCTGAGTTTTGCATGAAACCCAGGGTACATGGGAAAGGGGATATGCTGGAAAATACTTGCAAAGGCTGCCAAGGTTCTCCAGCTGCAAATTTTGTCTCTTGCTTTTCTTAGTTTTAATGAAAGTAAAGCCACTGTGAGGTAGAGTCCCATGTAGGGCAGAAATTATTTAGTGATTCAGTCAGGTGATAAATGAACAATTCTGATCCATATATGTGTGTGTGAAAGAGAAGGGTGTTTTGAAACAAAACTTTCTGTCTCTTCTTTGTGAAGCAGCATTTGTTTTTGTTTTTAAAACAGCCTAAAACCACTACTACATAAATAAGTGGAAACTTACACAGAAGGATAAATAGCCCTCAACCAATATGTTTTCCTGTTCAGGTTGAATGAAATATCTCGGTTTGACTCAACGTGTATTTTGCTGTTGTGTCTCCAAGCCTCCTTCCTCTAACAAATGAATTGAAGAGAGAGAAAATAAATCAAATCTGTTTCTCTTTAACCTGAGCCCTGTTGGTTTGTTTATTTAACATGGCTTTTCCTTCCACCTCTTAAGGAGCATCATTCTCTCCCCGCGCAGCTGGAGTGGCTTGCAGCCCCTATGCCCAGGAAGGCCCTTGATCCTTTGGCAAAGACTGCTGGCAGCACCGGCCCAGAGCTGGTTTCCCTGGCTGTGTGCCACAGGAGCGCTGCTCCGGCAGGAGGAAATTCCCTGCTGACTGGCCGCGGCGGGGATAAGTGGCCTGGCAGTGAGCAGCAGCCACAGACCAAGTGCAGGGAGTGGGGATCCCAGCAGGACAAGATCAGAGGATGCTGCGTGATACCCGGGTGGGGAGATAAGAGGTGTGAGGTGAACAAGCTCTGGATGTCAAGCTCCCCACTGCCTGTTTTGTGCTTGCCCTGCAGCAGGAGAAGCTCTTTCCCTGAGGTCAGCAGCCTCTTGGTGCTTAGGGAATAGATAAATCTGGACTATCTGGGCTTTGAGATAATTTTTTTTTTCCTAGTTTTATGTGTACATTCTGAGCACGGTTCTAAAAGGGCTTAATGGCTGTATCTGTCTGTGAATGCATTGCTGAGCACTGTAAGATCTCATCAGAGAAAGAAGATGTGGGGGCATGGGAAAAGAAACCACCACTGAACCAACCTCTCTTGAGCAACCACATGTCCAGCATCACCCACAGCCAGCACTGGGGCCCTGACTCGCCCCATGGCCCCGTCTCATCCTGTTTCACACTCAGATAAAATGAATGCTTTGCTTTTATAACACATTGCGCAACGGCAGCTGCAATGAACTGCTGCAGCTGCTTTTAGGCTACCTGTCTTGGTGCCAGGACTCCTTCCCACCCACTGTGGCTTGAACACAAGTTGAAAAAGAGTTTTTTTTCCCTGAAAGTTAAATGTAAAGGCGGCAAAACGCAGACTCTTCAGCCGTGCTCTACTCGATTCACACATCTGTGCTGGCACAGCCGTGGGTGGGTGAGTCTGGCCATGCCGATGCAATGGAAGCTGCACTGCAGTTTCCTCATGCATTTTAAACGAGCACAACTCTATCAGCTTCTGCAAAGCTGCTCCAGATTTGAGCTGATGCTGAAAGACAGTCAGATCTCCAACATTTAAAGCCTTATGCACTGTACTGTTACATGTATTATTTATGCATTTACTGAAATGTGCTTTCTTCATGCATTTCTCTATGCTGTCAATCCTTGATAGAGACAGGGACATCATAGCACAGCGCTGTCCTAAGAGTACAGGCAGCCTGTACACTTGAGAGATGGAGAATACGACTGTTTGCTGGGTAGTGCTGATAGAATTGTTAGATTCCCAAGAAACATGCAAAAATCATCAACCTGAGTGAATAAGTGTTAATTTAAAATGCAGGCATGACATGGGAATTGTGAAAGTGCTGTGTAGTTTTAGCCACTCGCTAGCAATGGTTAGCAGCAGGGAATATATGTATGACCAAAAAAAAGGTGTTATCCAGACAGCTGAATTCAAGTGTGACACCTGTGTCCTCAATTAACCCAAGTAATAGTTAAGCTTGGTGTCAACAGAAACTCTCACACCAGGATTTGGAGATGGGAAATGCGTGAGTGCTGCTTTTCACTCCTTGACATTTTGTGTGTTGTCTGTTTTAGCTGAAATGTCTCAAGTGATGGGACCATTGTAATTTCTTTTTCAAGGGTATGGCTTTTGCACAATAATTAAATCTCTGGCTTTCAAGTGTAATTGCCAATGACAGTGCCTCCAAAGTTGCTTCTTTGTGCTCAACTGTTCTGTTTCCTGGCAGAAAGGGCTTCAAGAAAAATAAAGGAGCCTGGAAAGAGCTGCATGTGGCAGCAAAGGCAAGAACCATCAATACAAACTCCATCCTTTCCCCCAAGTAGGGACAACAACAATCCCTAAACACTGAGCCAGCCTAAAATACACCGCAGTTCTGGGTGCCTAACAGTCCCTGAAGGAAATGGTAGCTT
This sequence comes from Psilopsiagon aurifrons, assembly GCA_025447955.1. Lineage (NCBI taxonomy): Eukaryota > Metazoa > Chordata > Aves > Psittaciformes > Psittacidae > Psilopsiagon > Psilopsiagon aurifrons. The sequence goes on along the minus strand of JAOEHY010036658.1, from coordinate 21,856 downwards.
ACAGTACAGCTCCATCATTACCAGACTTGTTGGAAAATGGTAATTTTTCAGCGCTAGGACCTGTCTCCTGCTCCAGGTCTGTAATTGGTGGTGTTGGCAGTGCGCCAGGCAGCACTAGCAGCTCTGTCTTGCGAGGACAAAAACCTCCATTACTTTATGCTCTCTAATTCTCCCAAGGTGTGCTGCTGTCTATCAATAGAGTCGCCATGAGGTAATAGAAATTACAAACCTCCCCAGACTTATTTGTCTGAAAGAGTTTCTTGTAAAAATAATTATATGAGTCTCCGGAACTCTGGTACATGAAAATGGCAGAAGAGAAAGTTTGCAAATTAAAATGCAACAACAGGCTCTTTATCGCAAACTACGAGGGAAACTGGGTGAGAAGGCTATTTCCCTTCTGTTGGGTTGGCTGGTGGCAGCTTTCAGGGAGAAAAAGCCATTTTTGTTGTCTATCACTTTGCAGTGAAGCTGCTGTGGATCCAGATCTGGATAGGCAGATGCGTTTGCCCAGGCACCACTTGGGCATCATCCCCTGCCTTTGCTACAGCCCCTCCCTGTGAGCTTTGGACAGCCACTGCCCTGTCCCTTTGGAGGCTCATGATGGGGACGTTGCAGCTCCAGTCTCACTTGCTTTTCCCACTTTCAGGCTGGGGATGGGGCCTTGCAGTCCCTGCCATCTTTGCAAGAGGCATACTAAAGCCTTCCTCACACCATGTTCTTAACCAGCAAAACACCATCCAGAGCAAACATATTTGCAGTGATGTGACAGACAAGCTCTGGAGGAAATACCTGAGCTGTTTGAAAAGGTTACTACCTCCTGCCTCCAGCAAAGTCCCATGAGCTGACTCCCACATCTCAGCAGGAAGCCATTTTGATGCAGAGTTGGGAGTTAATGTGCTGGACTGTGAATGGGAACATCTGCACCAGCACACCTGCCTAGTAACTGCCAGGGCTAAAGCCTCCAATGCAGAAGAGAACTGGCTGATCCTGGAGGTCTGCAATGGCTCTTTAAACCCCTGCAAGTGCTCATTTCAGCAAAGAAGCCAGGGTACAAAGCCATTAAGAATAACAATATGGCTAAGGCTCATTTTTCTCCTCTAAGGAAGGTTTTCACAAGCCATCAGTATGAGGCAGGGACATTGTTTCCCCTGGGCAGCTTTTATGATGCCTGAGGTGGACAGAAACAGAAGTAAAATACATGCATAAATTATCTATGCACAAGTAAATGTGAGTGCAACTCTATATATTTAACTTGATTGACTGAATTCACAAGAAATCTCACAGCAAAAAATGTTGTTCCCATTCACCAAGAGCTGAAGCAGAGTTTGGTGGTCATAGCAGCCACAGGTGACTTTGGTGCTTTCTTCTTGGTGCCAGGGCTCCAGATGACAGTGTTATTTCAAAAATGGAAGCTATCAAAATGGCATTAGGTCTCCGTTTGTGTGCTGGTTTTATCTCTGAGCTGTCACTATCCTTCTGACACAATGCCCAGGGCCACCGGATTTTAGAGCCAGATCCTGGCAGCATGGAAAATATGCTCTGAAAAGAGCAAGTGCGTGGAATTAAGTACAGAGAGTTAATTATTATTTGTCTTTGCTGGTGCTTTACGGGCTTGGCAAAAGGTCGCGCTCCTGAAGTGCATATGATCAATGTTGGGGCTTCTGAGCCTAATTCATGTCTGCTTTAAAGCTGTTTAGCTCCCACCAAGGCCACTGACATAGCTGCTGTGGTTGGGGGTCTTGTTGCTCCGCAGTGCGACTGTGCCATCCTCACTGCTCCCTGGGGAGCAGGACCCGGCTCTTACCCTGCATTTCACCAGTGAGAAATTGAGGCACCAAGCTGGGGCCGTCCTCTTGGAGAAGGATAGGCACAGGCACGAGGTTTTGAGGCTGAGCCTATGCCAGCTATTGCCAAGATCCTTCTGATACCAGTGCAGTGGGAAAGTTCCAAAACCAGGGACTCTGAATTACCATCTGCTCACGTAGTTCTACAGGAATCCTAAACCCTCACTGCAGGCCCCTGCTGAATGCTTGTACTCAGGCAGGGCAAGCACTGCCCTGCAAGGTGGAAGCTGTTTGGGAAAATTACCACTTAATAGTTTGTGGCAAAATACTATTCCTTTGGTAATTTCATTGCCAGCCAAAACAGGTGACTTAAAAATCTGGAGGTCTGACCTCAGAGGACCTGGAAGCCTCCACCTCTCCCACCCAGATGCAGCGAGGAGCCAATTGCATCAATTTTGCTCAAGTAATTTGTGACTGATCTGGGCTTTTTGTCTGCGCTGCAGACCCTGGCAGCCCAGCACACTGTGCTTATCTCAAAATGCTTTTGAGCTCTGGCTCTTGTTCGTGGAGCAGCCAGCTGCTGTGCTTTAAAAGGTTACACAGCCCTCAGCTACCTGCTGTGAACACAGTCTAAGGGAGGTGCGTCCGCCTGCAGAGCCAGCATGGACACAGGCTGTGCCCCCACCATCTCAGCACCTACCCCGCCTTGTGTGAGGCTGGGGCACAGGCCCTTCCTGGGGCTGCTTCATCAGAGCTGTTGGCCTCCTTGCTATGAATTAAACAAATCAGAAATTTTAATGAACCTCTACTGTCAAGGGGTGGCAAAGAGCATGGTGGTGGTGGCAGTGTGAATCAGGTGTGACCTGGAGAACACGCTGGAGGCATGCTGACATGGCCTCCTGCTCCTGCGCGTGTGGACGTTTTGCCATCAAAGTATCTATGTCTTCTCAAGTGCTGGAGGACAAACCCTTTGGACTCACATAGCTTCCCACTAGCTGTGTAAAGGTGTTAGGGACTTGGACAGCCTCACAGAGTAACAGTGGGCAGGGAGGGTGATTTGGGCTTCAATGTATCTCACCCCATCTGAAAGTTATTTTCCCCAATCATCCTGTGAAACCAAGGAACTGCATTTTTGCTTCTGCCCTTTTACTTTCCCCAATGAGTAAAAATAGAAATGTAAGAGATATGTATATACACTTACAGATACTTAGGCTTATTAATGTAATATATAAGTAGTGGTGACATGTAGGTGGGAGAAACCTCTGTAAGACAACAGGATAAATGATTGACATCCCATTTAACAAGAGGCAGAAAAGGAGAAAGGGAGATGAACATTGCGCTGCTGGGCCCAAAGTGCCCACAAACTCATAGGAAATAAGAGCAGCTTGGCCAGGTCCAGCTTAAGCACAACAGTACTGAAATTCAGAGAGAACTGAGGAAGGGCAATAAACCTGGGGTCCTTTTGGTCTCCATTCTGGTTTTTGAGCTCATAAACATTCGCACATGCAAGCTTTTCTCCTCAACTCTGGCAGCTGCAAAAAATGAGTTCTCCAAGTGAAAGCCAAGATTACTATGTAATGACTTGACCCCAGGAGACAGACTTCTAAGCAAAGTACCAAAAATGTGGCAGTTTCCCTGCATCGACAATATGCACATGCGTGTCCAGACATGGGATTTAGGGAAAGGCTTTGGTAAGCCAGCATTTGCTACATGCAGTCTGGAGGGCAATGAAAAGAGAAGGCTTTTTGTTTCAAAAGCCACCATTTATTTTGTTTTCAAAATTAAGCAACTCAAGACAGCAGAAAAAAAAAGGTCCGCAAGAATAGTCTGAAAAAGATGTTGAGTTTTATTCTCAAAGTTAATGTTGCAGAAAGCCTGAAATAGCTTCTTAGGACTCAGCTTCTCCCCACAGGTGTGATTTTCTGTTCATTCATTAACCTGAGGAATCCCTTCCCTGCTCAGCTCTGCCCATGGTGCAGTCGAGGTTGTATCATGCATGTTGGAGAGCATCACAGCATTAATTCCACAGAAAAACACTGCAGGGGAAAAATAGTTCTTGAAGTCAAGCATTATAGTTTACTAACAGGTTTATTACAATCTTATTAGAAGATTATTTTTTAAAGTCCATTTTACACAGCTGTTGCCCTTCTGCTGCTGTCTAATCCTGGAAAATCTCAGTGAATGAGTCATTTGCACTTACTATCTATTACACCCTCTTATTATAAGCCTGAGTGTGTTTGCATTTGCTTCAAATAATATCAACAGAGCCATAATAGTGCCATAAAATCTCACAGAACTCCCCTTTTGGAATCTCTTTCACTGCTGGAAGTGAGGCGTCTCACTGTGATTTCATGGGGTGGTTGTAATGTGCAGGGGCAAAAAGGGAGCATTTTATTTGGATATAACCTTATGAAGAGGCTTTTAATGCTTGTCTTTTGGGTTCGGTAGGTCAGAACACATTGCTGAGAATCAAGTCTTTGCAAAGGACATTCCTGTTTCCTAAAGGTAGCCTCAAGCACCAGGTGCTGTTACCCATGTTCTTGCATGTCTTGACAAGGAAGATATCTTTCTGGCAGTAGTGGATCAGGAATATATGAGGGCCACCTTGTTTATTTGCTTGGTTTTGATATCTGAGGCCTGTTGAGTACTAAATGTGACTTCAAGAACAAGGATCCTTGCTTCTCTGCCTTGTTTGGCTTCAGGATATGATGTTCCTGCTTCCATGCAACCATTAAAAAGAGGGTGAAGGAGAACTCGATACAAAGTCATCAACTTCTGGAGCAATTTTGGTTAGCAGAAGGAACAAATACAGTCATATAGTAATAAAAATAAAATATTTCTAGGTATTGAGTGTGGTTTGGTCACAGCTTTCATTCCCAACAGCGTCCTCTCCCTTTACCCACTGTCGAGTTTCGCCATTGCTTTGGTGGTGTGGCCACTGCACCACTTTTAAAGTCCCCAGCATGCAGCAGACTTTTCCTCGGTCCATTCTCCTCCTCCTCTTACCCATCCAGGCGGACGATAGGGAACAGGTACACGGGAGGAAGTGGCCCTGTCTCTAGATAAGCTCTCCCTGGTTGTGCAAGCCACATTCTCCTGGCAATCCAGAGCGACCCTTTCCTCTGGGACAATTGGCCAGGAGTCAAGGGAAGAGATTTGCTCTGAATGTAACTACAGGAAGGGAAAAAGCCCTGCACATTCAAGGTTTAAAATTGCACTTGCTGCAGGGGATGTTTCCATTGGCAGAGTAGCCACAACCACCACAAATGATTCAAAACATTTTGCTAAATGAAATTCTCAGATGATGTCAGAGCTGAAGCTGCTTTAGCAAAACCAAAAAGAAGGAAGGTGGACACCAAAAAGAAGAAAAAAAAAATTATACTGTTTGACAGTGAGGGATTAGGAGCTTAAAATTATATTTATAAGGTATCCAAATATTTGAAAGCTTGGAAATTCGTAGTTCCAGTGCTTTAGCTCAGCTCTAGAGTCCTGCCAGCCTCTTAGTTTAAGTCACGCAATGCAGCCAGCCGGGCTGGACTCACTAAACTTGCAAAGCCTATTTTCTGTTATCCAGCCCCGGCTCCCATTTGCTGCAGGCTCACAGACAAATCCCACAACCTCTGTGTGCCTCAGTTTCCCCCTCTGTCAAATACAGACAGTTCTGTCCTTTACCATAAAGCGCTTTGAGATTTGACACCAAGAAGAGCAGTAGAGTGCTTTGGTCTTCTCTCTCATGTGGCTCAGCACCCATAGTGCCCAGGTCCTGATGAAATAGCAGCCTGATCATTCAAAGACTAACTGCAGTTCTTTGCGTGACCTTTTTTTAAACCTCTGTTTCTGTCAGACACTGAGGACAATGCTATTGAGATGCTGTTTTCTTTCATGCCTGTTGCACCTGCCTGTTTCTCCAGAGCTGTGCAAAATAATCATGTCTTTGTCACGGCTCTACTAGCCTACTTCATCTGTATTGATTAATAGGTCATAATCCTCTTTTAGTGAAAACATAACCATGCCAATGGCTAGAGGATTCACATATCACTGATGGGAAGATTACAACCTCTTAATCTGAACACAGAGAGTGAGATGGATTGTCAGAACAGAAGCACTTTTAAAAGGAAAATCAATGGTAAGCTATTTGGGGAGGAAAAAAAAATCCCAACCACCACAAATACATTAAACACAGGCTTCAGTGCTCCAACTTTGTATAAACCCAAATTAAACGTGACCATAATAAACTGTTTACTTGCCTTGGGTTTTTGCAGTAGAAAGGAGATTCCAGTTTGCTGTAATGCCTGTGACAGTACAAGTGCTGAGTCTAGTTTGTGGTAATATGGTTGCTGTTATTAAGTTTTGCTAGAAAATGCTTCAATAATTTCCCTTCCTTTCTTAGGGAGAGTAAACCAGCTAATTGTAAATTGTTAGTTGGGGCTGCAGCCTCGATTAGTTACATCCTCACTGAGGAGTTGTGGTGGCTCATGAGGCTTTATGAGATGGGACAGGGGTTGTCCTGCCCTTTCTCTTCCTTTTCTACCCCCTCTTTTTCCTTGCTGAAATCCCATGCTGGGACTGAAGGGATATTCATGCAAATCTCAGGCACATCCCTTAGCATAGTGTCTTCTTGATGCCCCAGGCACTGCTTTCCTTCCAGTCCCCCACTATTTGTTAAGCTTCCCCCAGCAGGGACTGCTTGTTATTGCATGAACATCCAGCCTTGAGCATCAGGGACGGATCAAAATCCTACACTCCACAGGCAGCCCACAATGTACAGAGTACTTGTTTCAGCCGTGGTTTTAAGACAAGGATGCTGCTGTGAATTTCTGAGCGAGGGTGCATTTAAGCACGGGTGACCCTGCAGCTCAGCTGCCTCTCTGGAGCCAGGCTCTCGGTAACCAGCCACTTTTACCGGTCGCCAGAGAGACACTGAGTGAACAATAAATAATGAAAAAGAACTAGATTTCCTTTGTTATGCAGCTCATTGAATGAGGTTTCCCACATCTGTAGAACTCACCACATCTTTTATGTGATTTGACTGTCAGCAAGATGTTATGAATCCCAGATGTTAAAATATGGATTTATTTATAACTCAGAGCTTATAATAGAGCACTCAAAAAGACTATATCCAGCCCCCCTCCTCAAAACATCTTCCTGAAATAAAAGTCTTGGCTTTTATTATTTTTTAATTAATCTTGCTACATGATTTACCTTTGCTATTACCTGTTTAAATGTCCTTTAATTACTGTGGCTTTTGGGTTGGTGTGCATTGGGCTTCAGGGAGCATTGGGCAGGGAGAGCTGAGCACCCATCCTGAGATGCTGCTGTTTGGAGGCTGGAAGGCAGCATGGGAAGAGGGGTGGCATGGGCGAATTCCTTGGCAAAGCCATTTGTTGAAGGCACAACCAGCTCTGAACACCTGCAAAACTTGGAGCTGGAGGTGTTCTGTATCTATTGTAGCCTTGAGGAAATGCTCTGGTCAATAAAAAAGCGGTTCCTCACAGCTGGTGACCATTACACTGAGCACAGCATTGGACATGCCAGAGCTGCTATCCTGCCGGAAGATAGAAATGTTTTCGGAACTGCTTTTGGAGAATTTGCTCCATTAATGATTTCTCCCTCCTTCCTGCTACCCCTACTTTTCAAAATGCTGCAAGAAAAGCTTGCAAGTGAATGAATTGGGGGCCCTCCATGGGCAAAGGCTACCTTGAGGACTGTGGTGAAAATATTCCTCTGAAGTAATACTCCAGGTGCTGAACGAAGCCTGTAGTCGGAGTTGTGCACTTGCAGGCAACAAGAGACGCACTCCATCACAACTGTCCCATGCTGTAAACAAAGACAACAGGTCTGAAGGGAAATATAAAGAGTCTCATTTTGCATATGAGGAATAGAAAGTGGCTTTACCCCAGTTCACACAAGAAGCTAACAGCAGCAACAGAAATCATGAGACAAGTGCTTGAAGTAGCAGTGGCCAAGGACAGCCCCCCTTCCCATCCTCCCTGCTCTCTGTCTCCTTCCCCTGCCATGGCAGCCCATGCTTCTACCTTGTTCAGGGACCTTGTCTAGATTTGGAAAACCACTCTCCAATTCCCTTCCCTTTCTTTTTTAAGGCTAGGTAATTTCTTGGGTCCAGTTAGGAGAATGGCTTTGGTGCAGAGATAGCAGAGCATGTCGTCAACCCTTTGGATGCTGTCACTCTAGCCTTTAAAGATCAAGCCACACTGCAAAGCTGCTCCAGCTGCTAGACCATGTCCAGCCCCTTCCAGCTTGTGGCCTGGAGTAAGGTTAGTGCATGGCATCCCAAGGTCCAGGCTAAGGGCCAGCTGGTCGCACACAGCTGGTAAGCTCTGACAAGCTTGGGTTTGCTGTCATGCCTCACCAGGTCTGCGTCTCGCTAGAGAGGACGTGGCTGTAGCTTTCACTCTTGGACTGTGCAATTTGTCATTTTAAAGGCAAAGCAGAAAGTGGGATACCTTGAAATCATACTTCAAAGTGTGCCTCCTGCACCCCAACATATGTAGAGCTGGAAACTTGAACCTGCATTGCACCATTGATGAACTGACAGAAAGCCAGGAAATTGGCTGTCAGTGCTGACACTATACAAATCTCATGGCACTGTGAGGAGGAACAGCAAATGGGTAACTGAGGGAAACTACCTGGGCTTAGTATTTCCTGGCTGCCGGGAGATGGTATGGAAAGGACCAGAGCTCTGGTGTAAATCAGCACAGCAACTTTGGTGCCTGAAGAGAAAAATCTTTGGAGGGAGTTTATGGCATGCTTGTAAATATTTTTTTGCCATATCAATTTGTGTGTCATGAGAGTTAAAAGCTTCATCACCCTAACATTTTCCATCCCGCAGAGAACTCTGATCTGAATATGATAGCCACTTGAGAAAGTTTGCCAGTAGTGTGGTGTTACAAAACTTGTGAAATGCCTCACTTAACCACAATATTATGCATTTTCCAAGCCACGTACCTATCTATTACAAGGTTTTTCAGACAGAGTTATAGACAAACTGTGGGTCATGAGATTCTGACCTTGGTGTGTTTTTACTCCCTTCTTCTCATGAATTAACTCCTGAACTATTGACTCTCAATTGAATGGATAGCAGAGTTCAGCTGCATTTTACATGCAAGCTTGTCCATCCTGTATCTCAACAACTGCAAACCCCAAGGACAAGTAAATACTTCAGCCTCAGCCATAAAATTGATGTGTTGCAAAATGAACAAAATAGGTTTAGTAACTTACAAGGGAGATACCATCAGGTCCATAATGAGCCAGAACTGGGAGTTAACCTCTCCCTCTCCTCAGTAATGTGGCTGGGAGAGCTCCCAGTAGATCACCCCTTTGCAGGTACTTGGTTTGTATCTTCTTCAGAGAAAACAAAATCCACCTGTGGTTGTGTCAGGTCTCAGCCTTCTGATCACTCTGAAAGGAAATGGTTGACTGAAGAATCACGATCACAAGGCTTGCAAAGACAATAATCAGCTTCTAAGTTCTCTTCTTGCCTTCTGGGTTTTCAGTCTGAGGAACCTTCCCTGCTAGGTTAGTGAGCTTTCCTCCACAAACAGAAAGACAAAAAAGTCATCGATGAGGCATAAATTTCCCAATATCTTGGGAAGAACAAAAAGCAATGAAAGCACCAAAATCATCCAGATTGCCACTATCCAAATAACAGATCAGCAGCCACACTCTGCTGCTGTAGAAGGGTACAAATGAACATGGCGGAAGTCACTACAGGTGCAGATTGAGCCCCTGTTCTGTCTAGTGTTTGAGTCACCATCCCTAGAGGTATTTTATATATGTGTAGAGAGGGCACTTAGGGACATGGTTTAGTGGTGGATTTGGCAGCTTTAGGTTTACAGTTGCACTCAATGATCTTAAAGGTCTTTTCCAACCTAAGTGATTCTATGATTAAATAAAAGAAGTCCCCTAAACCAGCATATAGCACTGGCATATTTGAAGCTGTGCAAGCCATTTCTGCCTTGCACATCCTACTTAAGAAGCTGAAATTTTAAAAAAAAACAAAACAAAAAACAACTTAAAAATAAAAGGTGCAGTTTTCTTTAGAGTTAGAGGTCAGATGGAAAACATAGTTTAAGATCTGGCAAAGAAATTGACTTTAATATCTGCAAGTTGCTTGGCTGTAGAGTAAAATAGCTTCATATATTCCTTCTCCAGCCTGGCTCTGAAAAGCAGCCCTCCATGCTCCTCTGGCATTGAAGATAAAAAGTTTGAAGGTTTTCATGCTGATTTTTCATGTCTAACTGAAACTTAACCCACAGCATCCATCTCCCCACTCCAAAATATAATAGAGGCACTGGTGGCATAGTAATAAATAATTTCACTAGTCAAGATCATGAAGAAGTAGTAGGTTGAGCCTCAAAGCACAGTATTTCCATTATCTTGGCAGGGAAAAGTCACTGATGTGCTACCACAGATTAAACTGCAAAGGGGAACTGAGCAGGAATGAAACGACCTATTGTAATACAAGGGTGGTAGAGAGCTGGAGAGACATGTAGGATGGCTTTGCCTGCCTTCCTGTGTGATCTTCAAGTATAAACAGGGGCATAACACTTCTGTATCACAGAAACAGCTTATCAGGAGGGGCTGGTGGTAGATGAACTCAGGTCACATTCAGGCTGCCTACACATATCATCACTGGGGCGCTTTGGCTGCAGAGATCAAAGAGGCTCTCTACTACTCCAGGCTGGCAGACTGGTTCCTGCTTCCTCATAGGCCCTGTGGAGGAAGGTGATGGCAATACTTGAATTAGGCTTGGTAGTAGGTGGTGTGAATGCTCTAGTAACTAACTAGAACTTGGGCACAGGATCAAACATTCTCCTGTGATCACCAAGAAGTTAGCTCATTCCCTGGCATGAGTTTTGGCCCATGTAAACAATCAGTCTCTGGGCATGGTTCAGGGCATTGCATGGGCTAGGGTATGTGACCTGCGTAAACTATGTGGGGCTTGTGGAAGGGGGCAGGAAGGAAGTAAATACATGGATATGAGCTGTGTTGTGTGAAACTGCATGGGTATGAGCCATGTCCTGGCACTTACTCTTAGGGCCAGAAAATAGGCTGGGCAAGCCTTCTTGGTTTGTTGCTGTAGCCACAGGCAACACGGGCTACAGAGGCCTCTGGCAGGAGTCAAAGATGACCCCTAAATATTGAAAAGACATATGAAAAGGGAAAAGGACAGCTAAATGTTAACCTTCACTTTTAGCCAAGCATAAGTTCAGATGCTCTTAATGCTTAGATCCTCCCTTGAGCTATGGCCAGAGTAAAACTCCCTTCCTCACTTTCTTCAAAACCTATGTCTTAGTTCCTTATAAAAACTCAAGGTAAGAAAATAAAGAGAGATTAATGGGGGATGTTAGTGTAGCCAGCCCTTGTGTCTCTGAGTAGAGATCATGGCTGTGTGAGTTCGGGACATCAGACATTTGCATGGGTTTTCAGCCTGCCCCAGTCACATCCCTTCCATATAGCACATTTGCTGCAGTCTGACAAGCCCAGGATAATTACATGCTGCATTTATCACCGTTTTTCCCAGGAAATCCTGTGAGAATCTCACAAAGCAGGAAAAATAAATATACATGATACAACAGTGTTCACTGAACGCATTAGCCCTTGCTGCACTTCATTGCACTTCTTGCTTTCTGTCCTGGCTCGGAACTCCTAAGGACATGGAATGTGCCTCTGAGCCCTTAATATTTGAAGGATGGTCTGGAAGGCCCAGATTGTGTGTATGTCCTCACATTGCTCCACTGAAGCTGGCTGGGCTCTCTGAAGAGGGAAAGGTGAATTAAGCAAGATGGAAAAAGTGGCTCCTGTGCTTCAAGGCTTGCTTCTGTACTTCATTTTTCATAAGGGGAAAGGATGCTAGGAAAAATGTTTCTTCACGAAACATCAATGGGAGCACATTAGGCAGGACATGCTATATGATGAGCATTTGGATTCATCTTATAGTTACAGGTGGTTTAAGGTTAACTCTCTATTGTATAAGGAGTGTTCACAGTGTTCACATTGAAATGTCCTCTCAGAAGGACAATAAGTTTTTAAGACACATGAAGCAAAGCTTGTTGAGATTGCAAAGCAAATCAGAGTTCTTCCCAGCAGAAGAAGAACCTAAAACTAAGAAAGGTGAAGCATAAGTCTCTTCTAAGATGCTTCCAGACTTTGGCTTAACGTTTTCACATAAGTTTTCTTCCATCATTTGTCCGGAATCAGTCACCCATTTAGTAATGTTTGTCTTATCAGTAAATCTAAATATCTAAATTTTCTTCCATTTAGCTGAAATCCACCACAAAAACATCTGTGTTTGCATTACAAGAGATTTTCCACTCCTTCTTTGCATCCTGTGATGGTCTAGTGATGTAGAGAATTTCCCTTTTCTTCTGAAGGTAAGCAACTCTGTTGGAATCACTGCTGAGAATGAGAAAATAAGATGTGTTACATGGATATCACATGCAAGCCACCTAGACCCTGCATACCTAATAAAAACCACAGCAGCTCATATTCAAAGATTGCCTGGGCCTGATTGAGGAGTGTGGAAAGGCCCCTCTCAATGTTCTCCTTCAAGTATACACTTCCTTGCTCTGAGCCCAGCTGGCTAGAAAACTGCAGAGCTCTTCAGAAAACACTGTCGACTGTACGTGTGTGCTCTGATAGCAAAATGGGTCAGAGCCATCATGTTGTGATCTGATTTTCAGTATACAGCCAAAGGCATTTTTGTGACTCAGTCTTTAAATACGTGAATAAAGGGGGGGATGAACCTTAGAGATGTTGCAATTACCCCTGACTGCCCTGTGCCTTTTTGGCAGCACAGGAATCCTTCAGTCACAAGTGACTCCAGGAAGTACAGCTGAATGTCCCGGGACTGGCTGCGTGTAAGTGCCTAGAGCCTATTAGCCAGGACAAAGCCCTTGGATATGAAGGAGAGCTCTTCAAAAGCAGAAAGGGAAACCTAACTCATCTTGAATGTCATGCTTTGGAAAATCTATCTAGCCATAGTATTTTTTGCTTGACAGGCAGACTTAGGCTCAAGTTTCTCCTTTTTTCAAATAAGCCTGACAAACTAATTAATTAAAAAATCCTGCTATCGTGTTCTACTCTCACTTGTGACATGGTAGACATTAGCGCATTAGTAGATATATTTAACTGAGCTCAGGGGGAAGCTTGAGTTTACATGGTTTACATTAAATAGTAGGTCAACATAGTAAAGTATAAACTTAAGCACACAAACAAGTCTGATCAGGACTAGAGAAAACATTAATGTGATTAAGGATGTCATTAATTGCTGATTCAGAAAATCCAGACTAGAGGACACCACAGAATTACTCCAGATTTATTTTCTCTCTTCTTTTAAACTGTTCTTTTGGATGAGCCCATTTGGGGATTCAGGGATGCCGCTAATTCCAGCAGGACCTGAAAGGAAAAATAAAAAGCCACAATGGAGGCACCGTGACCCAGCAGATAAAGATTGACCTGCAGAACAACTGATTTAGCTGTGACTTTTCAAGCAGCCGACTGCTTTGATCCTGGCTCTCTGTCCCAAGTCTAGGAGGCAGTGTAGGTTGCTTCATAGTCCTTTAGTTACCCCCTGGATCCTGGGCAAATCTAAAGATAATACATTTTATTTAGACTTATTAATTGTAAGGCCTGGAGAAAATTATACTTGTTTTTATCATTCAAATATATGCATTTTAGAAAAAGAATATTTCTGAGCTGTTTAAAAAAGACATATCTATGGATGAAAAATCAAATACAAGCCTTAGAAAATATTTTCTGTGGTTGATAGTTCTCATTGCTGAAAAACATGTATCTTGTTTCTAATATGAATTTGTCCAGTTAGAATTTTTTGGAGTCTGATCTTATTATGCCCATGTCAAATAAGCAGAATATCCTCTGTCATCTCTTGATGACTGACCAACATCCCTTAGCTTTTTTAATTCTGTTCCTCTTTTCTTTCCTTTTCTAGACATCTTGAGGGCCCTTCAAGCATTCCAGTGTAGGCCATATATATTCAAATGCTTTTATCAGTCCTGTGACTCCCTCTGATTTATTAATATTTTTTCAACTGCAGAAGTCAAATCTTGCATCTGTCAGATCTATGCTTCTACAGAGTGGTCTGGTTTTTACCCTGGAAGATACTCTCCAAAGGTATTTTGGAGAAAATGTTTTATCCCTCTAAACCCCTGAAAGATACTCTCCAACATCTCTGCTTCCTGGGGCACTGTCCTGTTCAGAAAATGTGCACAGAAAGTCTTCATGCCTCACAAGGCATGTACAAAATATATTGAATATAGTTTTCCTGAATGATTGTAGCATCAATCCCTACCTGACTTCTCTTTTCTTTGGCAGTACCCAGATTTCCCCATTATTTGCAAACACTAGTAGTGTTTTTTAGTTAAACCAGTAAAACTGTAAGGCCAAAAACTGCAAAGTGCCATTAGAAGTACAGGAGCTTAATGAACTGTATCCTGTTGCAATTAGGGTTTGAGATCTATCAAATGTCCAGTTCTTAACAGATCTTTTGTATGCCAAGTGGATTTAATCATCTTAAATTACCCTGTGGTACTGATACCTTTATAAAGTGCCAACTCTATTAACGTTGTTGTCCCTGTCAACAGCGAAAAGTCTACTTTGACAGGATCTCTTTTCCATGAACTAGTGCTGATTGGTATTGACTACATTGCTGTCTTTATTAATCTACTAAATTTGAACTGATGTAGTTATCAGCAGTTTATTATTGTGCTAGGATTGATGCAGTCTCCAATTTTAACTCACAGACACCCTGGAAATAATGAAATTCAATACTAATAGCCCTTGGGCAGCTTAGTGAAAATCTTGGGGTTCAAATTATCCATTTAGCTTTAGTCACTTGCTGCTTAATGACCACAACACATTTTAGTGGAGCAGAGGTATTTAATTTTCAGCACATAATAAGACTCTATCAAGAGGTTTTTTCATCAATACAGTACAGATATATTTATAAAACTGTTCTCTCCTCCATCCTTTTGCTTCCTTTATCAATATTCTATGATTCCTGACTTCTCATTTATACATATTATTAAAATCAGCTTTTCTCTGAATGTGCAGAGTTTGACTCTGTGTGGACACTGATATTACCCTATAGCTAGTGCTTATTCACTCTTCTGCCTGGGTCATTGTCTCAGCTGTGGGGTTTTAGGGCAAGAGCAAAATGTGCTTCCCTGAATTTGTAGTTATTGGTCACAGTTTTATTTAAATTCTTTCTTTCAACTTTTTTGTCTTGTAACTGAGACCAGCCTTCAGAAACTGGCCATTTTAAGCAGCTCAGCAGGTATTTAATGTGCACACGCATATGTGTACATACATACGGATTTTCTTCTCTATCTGCTGATTTTTATGTGTGTATTAGAAAGCCCATGTACTCCCAGTTCAAGCCCTGCCTTTGTTTAATTCAGTCATTAAAGGAGTAGCTAGAGATGTTTTAGAAAGATAAGGGAACTGGGCTGCAAAAGCCAAGCATCTGCTGGAAGCAGGACTCTGCCCCTATGGCAGAAGCTGATGCTGGCTACCTGCCAGCTTCTCCTTACCTCCCACACCAGGATTTTTTCAGCTGTTCCTGCAGCAACAGCAGTAGCAACTTTAACTAGGAGAGGAGGATAAGGGCTCAGAGGTATTTCAGAGGGTTAGTTCCCTTACCCCCATGGCTGGTGGGAACTACAGGGAAGTTTCTTAGAGCAAGAAGTGAGATTCCTATCAATAACTTTTCTTACCTGATGAATAAAATACATGTGCCCTAACTCCAAGAGCAGTGTACCTCCATGTAGGCGGAGCTGCAGAAGAGGACCAGGTTAATTACGCGTACAATCTAAAGGTTCAGGGTGCATTGACACAGTTTCTTACACCTGAGGGATAAACCAAAATCAACAGTCAGTTTACACTTAGACTATCATAAATATGGGCAGTGGCCATGGTAGTCTGAGTACAGCCATTCAAAGACCTCTGCTAACTGAAGGGGTCTCCCCACCACCTTGGTGTCCTTTCGCATTCTCATGCTTTTCATGGGTTCCTGACTCCTGTTTACTTTGGAAAAATCCACGTTTCTCAGGTGTCCCAGACTGGTTCCTAATGACTCTGATTTCAGCTGGATTTGGATCCCAGCCCATCTATATAAGACACCTAAGCTTACGCTGCTTGAGTTTTACCTTGGCCTTAGCAGAATTCAAGCATCAGTATTTGACAAAATACAGAGGGATAACCTTGATTCGTCATAACACCCAAAGAGTGTTCCAAGATTTCTCCTAAGCCATTGAGTATCATCAGTAACATCAATAAAAAGGTCAGCAAACTTTTGTAGGCTAAGGTCTGACCTCTTGGATAGCTCATGATTTCCCAATACTCTTGTACTGCAGCAGCAGTGATACATTAACTTGATGTGCTTATGCAGGTTTGGACTAAGGAACCTCTACAGCAATTTTTCTGCCGTTCCTTTTCTTGTTAGACTTGGGAAGAAACTGAGTTTTCAGAGATTTCTATTGTTGTAAAACTTAATTTGCTCTGATGCAAAGCATGCTAAGCAGAGAGAGCTGTGACTCTTTTCCTTCCTTGCTGTCTGCCTGTCTGGCATCACTTTCTCTCCTAGGCTGGGCTCTTAAGTGGAGACAGTGCATCCAAGGTAAGGATATTACCTCAACCCTCCTCTCTATAAATAGGCCTGGCTGCCACCCCAAGGTTGCTGTTCTGCTGTCAGAATATGGCTAAATGGCCACTTACAAATTCCAACATGTGCTTGATGTGGAGATTACAGCTGCTATGCAAAACAAAGGAGCTTTCTCTTCTCACAAAGTGCTGCTCCCTTTATGAGGCAGTTTGGAAAACTGTCTCTTGAGAGGGTTTAATCTATGCCCTAGTGCTTCTTTTGTGTGAGGACAAGGCAGCTTCCTCCAGACCTAAATGAATCCAGGACCCCTGAGCAGACTGAAAGTCACAGTGGGGGAAAGGTCTAATCCCTGAGGGTTCACCTATGGAGCAAAATACAAGGATGCAGAGATATGTCAGCACAGCACAGGGTGGCAGGGTGTGGGTATGTCAACCTGAACCTTAAAATGGCCTTGATGCAAGTACTGCCTTTGTACTCCCACGAGACTTCACCCAAAGGAAAGATGCTTGGTTTGGGCTCTGGGCAATACCAATGTACCAGTGGTTGTAGTGAGGGTGTCTGTGAGTTGCAATTAGCTGTGGGCAACTAAAGAATATTTGTTGGTACGAAAAGATGAGGTTTTGCAAAGAAAATAACTTGTTAAATGCTCTTGTTAAAAGCTGCGTTTTCACACAGTAGTTTTAACAGGGCCAAAGAAAACTGTTTTTCTCATACTTTGTTCTTACACTATTATTTCCTGCTTGAGGCATTTTGCAAAGGAAGTGGGAATGACTACACTAACTTGATGGATGTGGGAACTGGGAGATCAGGTGAAGGGACGTTTCCTCCTGTCCCTCAGCAAGCCCAGGCAGTGTTTGGAGCCGACTGCCGTGCATCCTCTGACAGAGAGCTTCCTTCACATTGAAGTACCACAGCAAAACTTGAGCATGGTATAACAGCAACTCCTAAACACTTGGAAAGGCTTATCGTTGCTGGTGTGGTGAGGGTGAAGCACAGCTAACAGAGAAACAACTTATTTTTGAGTTCTAGCAGTGGAATTTGGGCCTAATTTATTTGCGTATGCTTAGCTGACATCTCCAGCTGCCATTGTGTCTCTACAAAAACCCCATAATTAACTTTCTTCTAGGCATCCAAAAGGCCATTTGGACATCATGGGCTTGGCAGCAGCAAGCCAGATGGCACGGTAAAGGTAGTGGCTGGGGGGTGGCCATGTTCCCCCACCTATCAGCTTTGCTGCAGGAGTCGGGTATATTCTGTGGGTGGCCAGTATTTATATTTGCTTGTAAATTATGGCCCACAAAATGCTAAATGAGTCTGGCTGCAACCTCAGAGCACAGCCTGGCTCCTGTGACCACAGGTTTGAGTCTCACAAGCGGAGCTCTGCTCACCTCCCAGCTACAAAAGAGCCCATTGTGCATTTTCTCCTGCTTCTCTCAAGCTCTGCACTTCGCAGCTATGCCACTGTCTGAGTCCATGCCTCTGCCTCACTGCATCTAGCCATGCCGATGCTTGTGACTCAGCTGCACTCTCCACTACCTAGAGCTCTTAGCTGTCAGTCAAGACGCCTACCACTCTTCTCCTGCCGTCTGCTCTTCTCCTTTCCAGATGTCTCCAGAGCTTTGCTCCTCACCCACCTGTCATTTGGTTGCATGTCTCATGGAAAGCATCACCCAGGCAATGCTTCCTCACTCTCACCACCGAAGCTTCTTGCTCTGGTAGAAGGAAGTCGTGAGTGATGGGAATGCTGATAGTCTGACCGTGTTTCAGCCTTTACTGGAAAGCAGTGAACTGATACTTCTCTCCACCTGTAACATTCTAGGGGAGTATACAAGTAGTGTGCACAGCCTGAGTCACTAAACAAGGGTTGCCATCCTTTTAGAAAGGCAGGACTCATCATTCCACTCTGCTGATGCTGTCTTCAACACTCAGCCTGGCATGCTCCCATGTCCTTGTTTCCCCCACTTACTGTGGCTGTATCAGTCCCCCAACCTCACCACATTACATGAGAGGGAAACCTCAGCTCATGTCTGCGACCGTAACTTGGTTTCCTTCCCGCTGCACTCATTTCCCAGCAATGGTGACAAGCAGCTTCAATTTACGCTCCAAGGGAGTTTTACTTTGAATGTTTTATGCAAGCCAGAACGCGGCTGCAGCCAAGACCAGGGCTCTGGTCCCAGGGGCTGTGGTATTTCCTCCCTCGCTAGCATGGCTGTAGGTGTGGGAAGGCTGTGCAGGTCATTGGTGTGAATAAATGTCCAAAGGGACATACTTTGCTGCTTGTTTCACACTGAGGCAGCTCTTGTTAGCTTATGATTTCTGATGGAGATGTGTGTGCACTAATGGGAGGTTGCCAGGTGAGGAGTAATTAAAAAAACGTTCTTTTCAGCATGTTATAATCATTCTGAATTATTAAACAGGACAGAATTTTTAAAGTCTAATTCACTTTTCTATTATTTATGCTGCCCGCTTCAGTTTTATCTTGTCTTTTGAGAGGGATGAATTCATCAGAAAGTTTCACTTTCAGGTTGCAATGCTGCTGGCATCGGAGACTGCCAAGACCGCGCTACTGCTTATTTAAAAAGCCCGGGTGGGGGCTACATCTTTTCCCTTCCTATGTACCACATTCAAATTTCAGGCCACTTTTAGCACTGCACCTACAAGCAGAGGAATTTTTTCAGTTGCAGCAAAAGGCCACTCAGGATCAGAGAAAAAAGTCAGCACATCAAAGGTGCAGGGTAGGGAGCAGCACATGGGCAGATCTGTCCTGCAGTAGGTATGTGATCAAACAGATAAGCATCCATGCCTGCAGCCCAGTGCTGTCTTCCAGCCCTTGCTAATACATCCCAGCTCTAGCAGCAATCTTCGCTTCTTAAATGCTCTGAAACAAAAGGGTTTTAAACCATAATTTACTGTTTCTTTTTTCAGCATATTTCTAAATCGGTTCAATATGGCCTTGAACAACTAAACTAAAGGGTTTGACTTGCTTCCAAATCAAAGTGTTCATAAGAAAGAAAAAGAAAAGGGGGGTGGGAGGCAGAGAAGAAAATGCAAGAAAAAGATAAGTGCTCTGGTAGTTTAAATCAGTCAGCCCTGCACAGTGATTTAAAACTAGTGGAGCACTTCAAGTTTTCATAAGCACTTAGCTTTGGAAGCAGTCCGAGTCCTGAACATGTGCATTTGCGGAATCATTTACCATTATTAGAGAGTTTGAATGGTGCTTGAGCTCTCCCTCTGCCCCGATAAGTACTCAGATTGCCTATGATTAGTAGAGTAGTTTCAAGCTTGTGCACAGTTGAGAGTAATTATTTTAAAGCTTGCCATCGCCTGTCCCTATCTCCAAAGATCTGAGATCTTCCAAATTCATTAATTCCTTCAGCTCATCTGAATGGAAATTACTAACTAGACGTAGTTACCTCAGTGCAATTTTACAGCATGTGTCACAGAGAGTAATAAATGTTTGCAACCAGGGCAGATGGAGCAATAACGTGCATGCCGTAGAGCACTCCTGTGCTGGGTAAGACATGTTATTAAGATACATGATTGTAAAGCTTTTGTGCTTCAGCCGCAGACTGGGAAATTCTGGTTTTAGATGTCCCATTGCTTCCTGGAGCTGTAAAGGGCAGAAGCGCAGTACTTGGTATTCCCATGTGTTTTACTGCATTGCATTATGTTGCACTGATGGACAATACTTGGTTAATCCGGGTCCAGATTCATTAGCCAGCACGTAGGAAGTCAAAGAGGTTGTCAGATGAAGCTGTGCAAAGAGATGATCTTTCAGGTTTGCTGGGCTGAGCCAAGGAAGTTTAAAAAATGGTAAGAATTCAGGTTGACTGAAGACAGAAAAGTTTTGCTCTTCTGAGCTAAGCAAAAACCTGAAAGAAACAGCCCTGCTTCTTGCTTTTGACTTGTAAGCTTTTTGGCTGTTAACTGCACACAAGATTTTGAAATAAACTTCTGTTGCAATAAGAAAGATGGAAATGCTTTAACTTGAAATCATCTCAGCAATTTCCCCTAGGTCTTTTGCCGAGGTGGTAAAACCAGCAAAAAATGCAAACCCGAATTCCTATTTTTCCATGGAAATTTTTGACTAGCAAAAAAACTCCACATGGTCCAGTATAAAAGCGACATGAAATGCCCAAATTTGTGCATGAAGCAAGCTGCGTTTGTGATGGCTGCTCTGCAGTCCAGCTCCCTGTGAGACAGGGCTTTGCAGGAGCCCAGAGCTCTGCTGCTGCCAGTAGGGAAGATGACAGGAATTTGAACTTTTGAGAGGGTCCCTAGATTCCTCCATGTGGAAAATCAGAACAAGCTGCTGGCAAAGAGGTCAAATTGGAGGCATAAGAAAGATAATCCCACTCCTGCCTCCTCCCAGACATGCAGCCAATGGTCTCTAGCACCCTGGCCCTCTCCCAAGCAACCCCAGCCTATCTCAAGATGTCATGAGCTGGCTTGTCTCTTAAAAGAAAAAAAAAGGGAGTTTTCTCTGCCAGACAAATGATGGGAGCAGTGGTGTCCTCCCTGTCTCTGGGACCCCCATGCAGGGAGCTAGTCTCTGTGCTGTCTAAGCAAGGTTACTAAGTGCTGTAAGGGTCCTGCAACCAGGTTTGGATCCCCAGCCTGCCCCAGGTCTTGTTCAGGTGTTTCTTCATGGTGGCTTCACTCTTTGCTCATAATTTGCAAAGGAATGGTCCAGGGAGGACCAAGGTGTCCCTGCTTCACAGGAGGCTGCAGTGTCAGCCGTCCCTGTGTAGGTGAGGTTGGCTGGTCCCCCTCCTTCAAGGCTCAACCTGTGTCCAGCCCATCATTTGGCAGAAACAGGCACCTTCAGAGGATGGTTTTCCTGACCCAGACCTTCGTTTTCAGATAACATTACCAACTTACTTGCCTGTAAAGGCTGGCTGAGTCAGGTGGAGACATTTGTGCTGTAGAAACCTGAAATCAGGGTAGTTGACTCTCTCCCTCCCTACTGACTCTTACCAGTGTACCCCACAACCCTATCATCTCACACATAGTTACCCTCCCGGCAGCTCTGTTTTATGGGAACTGAGGGACTTTGACTTTCTGCGGGTCTTGCAGGTTGTCAACAGCCAAAATCAAACCTGGGTGTTCCAAGATGTAGGCCAGTGTATTAAATGTGTACACCTTTCCTCCTTCCTCCATATCTTCTTACATAGTCTGCTGTGCTTATTTGCAGTGTTTGCCTGCAGAGTTGAAGAACATTTCATGCATGATGCTGATGTCTGTAATGCTATCAACTCTTTCCTGATACTATCTACCTATTTCCTCTGGTAGTAATTTCATTGTCTTTACAAGATTGCTTTAAAGAGTTTATAGGATGTGTGCAGATATCCTGAGATGATGGTGGTATAGGACTAAACAGGGCAGAGATATGAAGCTTAATTTTAACTGTGAAGTTCTGCATAATCCTCTG
>JAOEHY010036657.1:0-13308 GCA_025447955.1 Psilopsiagon aurifrons | reverse complement strand
CTTGCCTCCAAAGGCAATGCTCTGAGAAGAATGAGGCCCAGGCTAACAAGCTCTGCAGGATTTATGAGCTTGGGCTTCATGCCACAGCAAGGGCTGCAGACAACACAGTGGGGCAGAGGAGAGGCAAGGCCCATAGCTCACTGCTTTCACCCACTCTTGCACTTCCACAGCACTGCTGTCTCCTCTGGCAGGATGACCGGGAAGTAGGCTGGGAAATCCATCCCAAAACCCTGCTCCAGAACACAAGATTTAAGGGGAACTTAGAATCATAGAATAGTTAGGGTTAGAAAGGACCTTAAGATCACCAAGCTCCAACGCCCCTGCCACAGGCAGGGACACCTCACACTATGTGACCCTACCACCCAAAGTTCTGTTCAGCCTTATGCCTCATCTCTTGATTTGGGCTTCAGTGCCCACGGCTTCCCTCGATGTGTGAAATCCTACAGGAGCAGCACTTTGTGCAAGATGGACAGAAGACCAAACTTAGTAGTAGCAGCACAATATCTTCATTAACTTGCAGTATCAGAGTACTTCAGGGTACATCTAAAGCATATGCCAAAAATTCTTCCAAACTTCTATTCTGCAGACTGCCTTGTGCAACTGTCGTTTCTGAATCAACTAAGGCAACAAGATTTGCATGGCTGTTCTAATCTGCAAAATCTGATTTTAATCATTTTGTTTACTCCATTATAATTAGTGTAAGTCCTCAAAAGACCAAAGTCCAGAAAGATCTAGTCTACAGAAATTAAGCATAAAGGAAGTTGAAAATTTTGGAGTATTTGCTGCAGATGTCTGAAAAAAAATGGAAAAGATTTTGTTACATTTATGTTGCCTCTTTTATATTTCCTATCCCACCACAGAAACAAATGTATTTTAATGTTTAATCTCAAAAAAAAATAAAAAAACCCACCCAAATTCCTAAGATTATCACAGATTTCTCAATGGAAGGGAGGAAGTCAATATGGCATGACACAGTGCAATAAGGAAATTATTTACCTCCTATAATATAGGAAGTTACGCACAATAAAAAGTTACCATATACTCAGAGAAAAGTGTCTGTCATCATCTTAGAAAAAAAGTGTTTAGTACACTTACAAATTCAGCTTGATTGTAGTATCTATTTCAAATCCTTATCAATAAGGTTAGGGCTGTGCAGAATTTGCCATTATGAGAAAAAAACTGTTTTTTAAGAGTTTATACTTATTGAAGTCTATGGATGCATTGCTGACCATGACCTTCTAACAAGATATTAAGAAAGGCCCCCCACTCAAAGACACTGCAATCTCATCATATCTTGTACTCCACACATGGCATCTCATACTGCAGGATCTGAGCATCCTGCTAGTCTCCCATAAGCTACTGAGATGAGGTAATTTGCATATCAGTCATACACTGAGTGAATTCTAATCAACATTAATTGTTACTATTCTCTACTATCTGAACTACGCAAACAAGAATGTAGAACAATGGAGGAGTTGTTCTGGCTCACAGATACGACAAAACTTGAACTAAATTACAGTTACAAAACCTTCACTGCTGAGGATGATGTGAGCCCAAGAAAAGGGAAATTCCTAGGAGGTCTGGAGCATTGGCAGTTACAGTGTGTGAAGAGGCCACCTTCGATTTCATCTGCCAAATAAAAACATTTTATATTGCAACAGCTAGAAAAGGATAAGCACAAACATACTCTCCATTCCCTACTTTTGATTTTACAGGTATCTTCCAGACTTCAAGCCAGCCTCAGCTACTCAGTGCAGCAGAACAGAAGCAATGGGGAACAAAAGCGTATGCTTTCACTGAGCAGCCACATGCATTCTTCTCACATTACAAATCTAGAAGTTTGTAGGAACAAAAGCCTCTTGTGTCTAGGAAATGTACTAATCATGCAGGTGTTAAAACTTCAAGATTAAAACCAGTAATTTGTGAGTTTGTGTAACAAAGAGAACACTGAAAGAAGCTTGCCTTCCACTGGCAGGGCAGAAATTCCCTCATGGTGGGTGACATATTCCTTGGCACAGCCAGCAGGAAGAACACATACTTGATCCTGTGGGAAGCCTGGCACCATCCCAGGTACAAACTGCCCATTCACAACATCAAATCATAATTGAGGTTGGAAGGAACCTCTGGAGGCCACCAAGTAAAACCCCAGCTCAAAGCACAATTAGATCAGGTTGCACAGGACCACAGCCAATTATCCTTGGACATCTCCAGGGATGAAGATTCCACAGCCTCTTCAGGCAACCTGTTTCAATCACCCTCACTTCAGACCAACACTCACTTCAACCCAACTCTGATGTTCTGCATTTAATATACTACCAGATTTTGCAGTTACAACCACTTGTCACTGAGCCACTTCCTGGTTCACCAGCTTCTCCGACGGAGAAGTGCACTTTAAAATAGGCACGCTTACAACAATGGAGCAGGAACCAAACCAGATGCTAATCCTTGTTTGGAAGTCCTGGGAAACAATGTTCAGTGTGCCTGCCACATTAAACCTGCCATTTCCTGTTCCTGACTTACTGTGGGATCACTTCACCTTTATGTAAGCCCTGCCCCAAAAGAAAAATGTTTATTTTTCAGGTATGTCATTTCTTCTCTCATTATATAAAACTTCAACCCCAAGCAATAAAGATAATTCACTAGATAAAATTAAACAGTGACCACAAAAAGACTCGCTGATAGAAGATGACTTAGATAATCTTCCCTTTCAATGCCTTTACATATACTGACTACAGTGCTCCAGTGGTGACCTACTTGGTCATGACATTGCTGCCTTGTTTTTTTTGACTCCCTACCCCCCCTTTTTTTTCTCCATTCTACAACTTTGGGTTTTTTTGCTGATGTACATTTTGTTGATACAGTTGCTTGCAATGTCCTGCACAGTGCCGCAACACCAATGTGAAAGGCCACAAGGAGACTGAAACATTGAGTAAGTTTTATTTTTATTTTCTGAATTATACAAAGCATGTTGAACTCCTCCTGCTCCAGAAAACCTCTGTATTTGGTGTGGAAACACAAGCCACAACACAGTAAAGTTATAGACAGGCTTTATACACACCTAAAAATCCCGGTGCTCTGTAAGTGGCCTAATGAATTATTACATTACTCTGTGCCAAAGTTATGAACTTTCACACATTCATAGTTACAACATAAAGACAGAGAATGCAAAGCACTGCAAATATTAATGACTTAATGTAGACTTTTCTTTTAGATTCACAGTTTAATTTTGATACTACTTAGTACCGTTATTCGTGTATTGTGCATAAAACTTCATATTCTAGCTACAGAACTGAATCAAGCATGAAAAGTGGGACTGCTCAGTCTAAATTATTACCAATCATTATTCATTAGCTTGTTACTCCAGCTAATTAATTCAACATGAAGAATATTTAAAAAGAAGTAATTCACTAAGAAGCTACTGGGTGTTTCTAGCTTCCTATCATGCCATCCACAAGACAAGTAAAAAAGACACTCAAAGATACATAATCCACGCAATTAGCAATTCATTGTTTGCAGTTGATGACTACAGTTCGAAAGGGCACAGTTACAAATCATGTACAGAAGAAACAGAAGCACCAAAGTAAGAATAGCAGTGTCTTTGGACACTCAGAAATTCCACATTTTCTTTTAAAATTTCACATTTTCTTATAAAATCGATCACAATATGTCCTTCTCCTCTTCTTCCTTTTTTCTATTCTTTCCCTCTTCATTTCCAAAATAATTAGTGCCAGTCATTCATATAGTTCTGCATTCTATAATTTTAAGTTATTAGACTGTAATCTTATTGGACGCCAAATCAAGTCAGAGCTCAACTATATGCAACTCTTGTCTCTTTACAAAATACATACCCTGCAATAGTAAAAACTCATCTTGTCCTTTTCCTATCTCTATCTGCCAAGACTACGCAAACTATGACACACAATGATAACATAAAAATCAGTAGCAGTAAAGTTACTAACGTCAGTCTTGTCAAACTGCTCAGTTGGGAGATAAATCCAGCATAAAAGGAAAGGGCCTAAGGATGTGTCCACGCAGCATTATACCCCAATGAGTCCACATAATACAATAACAAAATAGAATGCCACTTAACCTCCAGAAAACCAACGCAACACTGCATGTTGAGCAGTTTGAGTAATTTGCACTGCCTCCAAACACCTCCCAACAACTTCAATGCTGTTCAAATGCCACATTTATATTTATTCCCTTCCCTCCCAAAAGATACTAGCTAATATGTAAGCAGTACTCCAGCAGGCTCTTTAAACCTGCCACACACAGACATTAATAGAGTCCCTCACTCCAGTACAGGAGACTTGCACCCCTGGCAATAGCAGAGACGTGGTTACCAGCTGCAGAGCTTCACCTTCCTGTTCTTCGTCCTGAGCACCAAACTTCTCTGCAAAAGGAAAGCACAAACAGCCCTCTTCACACTGGTCCATTTCAGGTAAAGAATCTCTATTAAAAAAGCCTAAAAAGGAAGAGATGCAAGTTGTAATATGTTCTCCAATCTGCCCTAGAGAAGCTGCTCCCACAGGACCTGGATAAACTCTTAACTCACAGCTATGAATTAGATTCCAAGAATCTGAATGGCATTAATGGGAGATGCAAACTATCCCTTGCACTTTCACTCGACATTCCTTGCAAGTTACACTGCTATTTTGACTTCGAACATACCTGGTAGACTGACTTTTTCCATTAAATAAGGTTGTCTTGCTGCAGGGGCATCCCCACCTTACAGTCATCTCAAAAGGTTTACTTCAAGTAAAAACCTCAAGTAAAACCTCAAAAGGTTTACTTGTTTCTTTACCTGAGACATACTGCTGCCTCAAGACAGGGATTTAGCAAAGCATTTCAACACGCACTTAAAAGATCTTCCAGAGGTGGGGGTTCCCATATTTGGTGCCTGGAATTCTTGCACTTTGCAGCAACAAGAGGAACAATTAATCATTCACTGTACCCTGTCACTGTTCAGGAAAAAAACCTATCAAGTTAGTATTATAAAAATTTATCTCCTTCGATGCTTAAAGTGTTATGAAAACAAACTCACATTCACCTTGCTCTTTCATATGGAGACTTGGAGACTACAGCACAGGTCAGTTAAAAGCTTATGAAGTTGTACATGTTGAATTGAAGTGACAACTTACATGTTTGCTTACAACTTTAGTCAAGAAACACTACTGAACATTTTTGCGGTATTTCACAATTAAGTCCCTATAATCAGACATAATCATAAGCCCTATTATGACCTGAAAAACAAAGTTTAAAGGAACTAAGTGGTTCACATAAGGTGACATCTGCTTTGGTAAAAAACTGAAAATGACCACCCACTCTAAATCTGTAGTACCAGTTTTTGGCATACTATTAAGGTGAGAGAAAGCTTCATTTCACATCAAGAAGTACATATAGATGTGAAAGTGCTGAAGCTTGTAGGACTGTGAAACTGCCTATCATGTATGATAATAATTTCTAGAAGTAGGTATCATGTAATCTGAAATGATGATGTTTCTTCTAAGAATCTGCCAAATTAACTAGTGCTTTTTGAGCTGCAACATAATGAAGAGGCTTCAGTTAACTTGGTCTCCTAGCCTTCTAATCTTGCCATATAGAAGAAGTCCCCAAAAGTACAAAAAGACTAGAAGTCTTACTAAAATGCTGGAGAAACACTCAATGACACATTTAGCTCAGTCACTAAACAAGTATGTGCTTTCTGGGCTAAGAACAGCTATGACAAATTAAGCTCTGAAGCACAACCTAGCTGTAGTTTTCAGAGAATAGCAAAGAAGGAAACAATGCTCACATAGCCCTATCTTCACCCATCCTTTCACACAGAGACACAGCACTGTATAGAAGCACTGTGTGGCCTGAGGCACTGATGGAATTCTGGATTTTCAGCAACACACTTCAAGTGTTCTGAGTATTTTTATACTTTGTTGAAATTAAATCTTCACAAACACAATTACTCTACACATACCATGTTCTGATTGCTGAGAATTTAGTCTTGTTTCTACTACACAGAAGTGTCTCATCACATTCTCTCTTTATCTAAAGAAGCTTTAATGTAGCCAAAGATTTATGTCAAAACCTGACAGTCAGTCCAAATAAGATCATTACACTGTTTCCAGAACGCAGCTATTCATTTCAGTAATGTCTTTCTACTCCTAGCTCCAGGACACAATGTATAAATAGCACCACAATTTGAATGCTTGACTGTTCCTACCCTACACTGAAGCTTGAAACAAGGGGTTCGCCTCTTACAGTTTTACTGTTAAGGATTGATTGCAACAGAAGGAAAGTGTGAACAAAAATAGTACTTCATATAACCATTCACACCATGTACGGCACTCCTGCCTAAAAGGCTCACAGCATTCTGTAGACAGAGGATGAGATCATTTGAGATCTGATCCCAGCATCTATTTTGTGCCTCTACTGGACAACTCCACTAATCAAAGTGACTGTACAACAGTTTTTAATACTGCTTGTAGAGCACCATTTGATACTGTCACAACACTGAATTCCTTCTGTATCAGTCTTGACACATGAAGTCAGGAATCTTTCGTGAAGCTTTGCAAAGTTCCCCATTCCTGGGGGGTAATATACTACATTATAAAACAGGAGTCTCTGGCAGCCTCTAAGCAGCATACATTTCAGATTTTCCAGCAGTTTACTTTTGTCTGTCAGATACTGACTGAAGGCAGGTCAAGTAGAACACAAATTCAGGGGCTCATGTCATGTTGTGCTACAATGTCTTGCTATGGGGAAAAATTATTCTTCCTTAGAGGGACATGCAACCTATCTCCAAAGCTTACCACATGGTTTTGCATCAGTTCCCGTATCTACAATGTTTCTTCACTTAAGAGGGTTTTATCACACATTAAACATTAATAAAACTGCCAAGACAACTATGAAAGGTAAAATAAAAAGAGCATAACAGTAGTCTATTACTCAAATGGATAGCAGCTTTCCATCTTTTAAAGACATGCATATTACTTCCAGAGACTTAACATTTCAAGAGAAGAAGAAAGTAATACTTGTAGCACAAACACTGACTTATACCATGAAGATGACGACTTAGGATGAACTAACTGACTTTGCAGTGAAACACTCACATGGTCCCTTACCCGGGGTTATAACCAGGAAGCAGCTGTGCTCCTAGAAGTACAGTGACCAACATCCCACGCAAACAAAGCCAGCCCTGCAAGCACACTTTTGTAAATGTAACCCAGACCTGCATATAGAACAGAACAATAGCACAAAGCCTGAGACCCCAACCCAACTGTGAGGCACTGAAGCCTGCTCTGCTTTAGGATACCCCAAGGCCTGCCCATCCCATAGTGCCATGGTGCTGGCAGGTCTGAGCAGTTCAGTGGCTAATGCTTTGCCATATTGTTCAACAGTCCCTCATCTCATTTACTTACTCATTTGTTGTAATTATAAGACTACTTCTGCCTCTCCAAACACAAATATGACGATACAGTATCTGACTTCATTAATAAAATACCTGCTCACCAAGTAGTGAAAAAGCATTTTACCGAACTTATCATTACTTCAGAGCTTGAAGCAAAATAAGAGAGAGAAGACAGGTTCCAGCTGCAAGAAAGTACAGGTGGCAGATTAGCGACATAAAGACAGGAAAGCAACTGGAGTCAAGTCTTACTGAGGCTCTCTCAAAATAAGTCTTGTTATTAGCAGACCAGTTTCTAGCTCAAACTGTGTGCACCGTTAACTTTAAAATAGTGAGCTTATAGAAGTCTCAGTGTACTCCAACAATTCTTCCACCCCTTCAAACATGCAAAATGACTCACAGCTTATTTTGTTTACTCTGTGTTTCTTAAGCAACTAAGGCAGACAGTTCCGGCTGTCCATTACATTCAAGTAAGTCTAGCTTAACTTCGTTGATTTCATGCATTTCACTTCCAGTTTATCCTGCGGCAACTAAGAATTTGACAGATATTCAGATGTGCACTATTAATGAAGCATCACACTGATCCTGAGAAATAACTTGGAATTTCCATTCTAAGTTGCTCAAAACTTAATTCAATTCGAAGTTGCTCAAAACTAAGCAGCACACTACTTGTATCCCAGGGCTCTCTGAATTATGTGGGAAGCCCACCCTTGTTAAGTGCCAAAAAATCAACTGATCAACTGGTCACCAGGTCCCCTGTTGTTCAATTTAAGTAAAACCCCAAAATCTTTGCAGTCAAACTCGTACAACAGTTTTTCAACAACGTGTATATAATGTGCAACTGAAGTTCATAACTAGCATGCTCTTAATATTGCAACTTTCATAGACAAGCACACAGGAAATTGGCCCTCCGTTAATACAAAAACTGAGAACACAAAACATAATTCTTGTAAAGATGACTTTGACCAGAAGCAGTATTGAAGTGAAAGTGTGCTTTCATCTATACTCGGCATCATCCAACCAAAGAGGTCTGCTGCATACTTTTCCATGGGGTATATGAGACAGAATTAAAAACCAAGTAAAAGTAAAACAGACACCAAATAATGAGACCATGGGGAAAAATTGGCAGTGTGTTCCACAATTAGTATAAGGTCACTGAAACTGAATTATTGATGCAACATAACTGCAGTCAAAATTTAAGTTCACTTTCCTGAACCTCCTTCAGAAAATATGCAACAGCTGGTACAGGGACAGCACTGGAATGCCACCTAACCATCCTTTACACTGAAACAAAGAACAGCATTGTTATGGTAATAGCTGTGGCACAGATCTGGGCTGTACCTGCACAGCCTAGGTGAACCTACACGTGCCTTCTTGGTGCAGACTTACCTTACCACTCAAATACTTATGCCTACAGAGTTGTGCATTTACTGATTTTATGTTCTTCTCTTTGGGGATTACTGAAAACAACAGGTCAGATTTGCTAGCATAACTCGGCACTGCACTGGAATGCTTGATGACTCAATTTTACTGACTTTTGAGGTCACAATGTTGAGACAGAGAGCAAAGGAATGTAACAGTCCAGCTCGGTCACAGCAGAATCCACAGCACAGTGTGTGCTGGCTGTTTCATGGTTTGACAACCACTGCTACAAGTCCACATTATTAAACACAAGTTATCCAACATAGCCCTTGCCAAGCAGAATCATTTCCATGTCCGTGTGCTGATGGAGACCTACCATCAATAACTAGCTCTGATATTGCAGCCTACTGTTATACAAATTTACTTACCTGCTGCATAAAGTCTTAATTTACTCTGACCTAGACTATGTAAAGGTGGAATGTCAGACAAAAGATGTAAACTACAATCCTTTATCATGCTGGAGAAGGAACACGATATCAAACACCATGCTACAAAGAATCAAAGGAAGTCAGAAGTCAACTCACGATGAATAAAGCCAGCAACAGAGATGTCGACAGCCACCGCACATTTAACAGCCTTTGCACTCGGGATCCTTCACTTCAGCCCCGAGGCGCGCCTGCACAGCGCAGCCCTGGAGCAGGGACGGAGTCCCCGGGAAGAGAGAAGCAGGACCGAGGCCGACTTCATCCGGGAGCAGCCCAAAGCCCCCTGACACGGCCCCCGGCCTGGAGCAGCCCCCGACGCGCCGCCTCGGCCCCGGGACCATCACGGCGAGCCCCGGCCGGCAGCGCCCCATCCCTCAGGGGTTGGGGGCGGACGGGTGGCCAGGCCGCGCTTTACCCCCCCCACACACAGTTGCAGGGGGCCGGGGGAAGACAGCTCGCCAGCAGCTGCTCCTCGGGGAAACAGCGCCGGGGGGAAGCGGCTGAATATCGGGGAAGCGCCACCGCTGCGCCCCAGGCCCGCTCTTACCTCCTCCGCCTCTTTTCCCAGGGGGATGCCCATGGCCCGGAGGCCCGTCTGCAGC
This sequence comes from Psilopsiagon aurifrons, assembly GCA_025447955.1. Taxonomy (NCBI): domain Eukaryota; kingdom Metazoa; phylum Chordata; class Aves; order Psittaciformes; family Psittacidae; genus Psilopsiagon; species Psilopsiagon aurifrons. Next base: position 3,460 of record JAOEHY010036657.1, on the reverse strand, counting down.
TCGGCGATATCCACCCTCCCATCTTCGTTGAGGTCTAGCTTCCTGAAGAGGTTGGCGTACCGGGAGTCGCCATCTCTGCTCCCGTCGCAGACGGCCGCCGGCAAGACGAAACCTCGTATGAGCTGGAACATGGCGAGGCCGTGCGGTCGAGCAGCGGGACGCTCGCCCATTCCTCCCCGCGGGCTGGGCGCGGCGGGAGGCACAGTCCGTACTGCCGCTGCCGCCACCGCCCGCAGCTGGCGGAGCAGGAACCGGCCCAGCCCCGCCTCGGCGGCACGGGGAGGAGCGGCTGCCTGCTCTCCCTCCTCCCCGCGCCGTTAAGCGGGAAATGGGAAACGGGAGACGAGCACCGAGCCGCCAAGGGAAGGCGGCGGGTTGCAGCTCCTCAGGCTCGCCTCGGCTTTCCGTCCCGCACCGACACGGTCGTATCCAGCGAAGCGTTTCCCATTGTTGGGAAAATACCAACAAGCTGCAAAATACCTAATTTGGGTACTTTGATTCATTCTAGTGACAATGGTTGAGGTCTGGGTTGAAGCTCTCTGTAGATCCCCCCGAGTCTAGGAGCAGTCTGAAAGAGCTTGGTTTGCTTGACTTAACAAAGACCAGAAGAGGAAACTTGTAGTGTTTTTATTTTCGCTTCATAATTGCTTCATAAATAAATCAGTAGAGTGAATGTGAAAGGGCACAGCTGGTACAAGAACAAATGGACAGAAAATGTCAGTAAGCAGTTTCTCCATGAGAGAGATGCAGTGAAAACGAGCTGCTGTCTTGCTTTCCTAGTGCACATTCAGTCAGTACACAACCATGGGAAGTGCTTTTCAGCCTTACAGCAGTAACTTAGCAGCCTTCCTCAGAGTGGTTAATAAAGTTAATATGATATATTGCCTGACCACAGACTAATTGGTGCTTGAAAATGACTAGACACTACTATGACTTGCCTGGACTACCTGGTTCCTTGAATCACAAAGTGCCGTGGGAATGGACCTCAAAAGAGTCTGTAGCCCAACCTCCTGCTCAAAGCAAGCTTAGCCAGGAACTCAAACCAGATTACTTGGGTCTTTATTCACTCTTGAAGACATCCAAGGATAGAGACTTGGACTGCTTGGCTCTCCTTGGAGAAAAGTTTTTCCTTTTTAATCCACTCTGAGCTGTTCTAAATTCAATTTGTGCCTGGTGTGTCTCTTAGCACCCCACCATGTCCCACTACAAGAAGCCTGACCCTATTTTCCTTATAAACTCCCTGTAGGTACCAAGAAAGTGGAGGCGTCCTTTCAGCTCCCCACAAAGCTTTCTTTTCTTCCAATTAAGCAAGCTCAGTTTCCTCAGCCTCTCTTCATGAAGCAAGTGCTCCAGCCCCAGACATATTGTTGGCTGTCTAAATTCTCCAGTTTATCCATGTCTTTCAGATTTTGGGGAGCCCAGAACTGGACTAGAGTTTCTAAACAGTCTAGCTAGTGAAGAGGAGGAGATAAGCACTTCCCTCCATCTGCTGTTCACGCTCATGTTAATACAGCCCAGGATGGTGCTGGCCTTGTTTGCTACCAGGAGACAGTGTTGGCCCGTGCTCAGCTTGCTCTCTACCGAGACCCCCACATCCTTCTCAGCAGGTCCTCCCTGGCCTGGATTGTTGCAAGGGGCTATTCCTTCCTACATGTGGTACTTCACATTTGTCCTTGTTGAATTTCATTCATCATGTGACTCTCTATTCCCCCAGCCTCTCTGAATGGCAGCCCTGCACTCAAGCACACCAGCTGGTCCCCGACAGTTTGGGGTCATCTGAAATTTGATGAGTGTACTCTGCTGCCTCAATCGAACTGATAAATACATGAAAGAAGAATTGTCCAAATAGAAACATGTTACTTTGTTAGTACAGCTAAGGTTTTGTATTGGAATAGGCAGAGTCTGAATATACTTTACCCCTCTCTGGAATAAGGAAAGGGAATGTTGCTGAGGTCACTGCATTACAGTGATATAACACTGCTAAGCAGTATTTGATTCTGTTTTTTTACTCATACAATCATCCTTATGTCTTTATCTAATAAAGTAACGGTGACAGCAACATTCTATCTCTAATCAGAACAAGCAAGCAATAACTATCTGTACTAGTTATTGAATACAATACACAGAAATATGATGCAAGTGGGAATAAAACAGTGCTACCTTAAGCTCCAGTTGCTTCTCACTAGCTTTCTAATATCTGGCATTGTCATTGTCTGAGGACTTGAGGAAGTACAGTTATTTTCTCATATGATGATACTATATACTATACTTGTATACTAACACCATGTAGGAACTGGAACCAAAAGTTAACACTGAATACCTGAAGCATACACTGAAACTGATCTCAAGCAGTTTTAGCCTGTGTTGTGTGCTAATATCATTAAGATGTTCAACATCAGCTAATCATTTCCACATGATCAATAAAGCACTATGCAAGCACTTACAGGAACCTGCAGACATTGAGTATTAATACTTTTCCTGCCAGCATGACAGGCACCACATCTGGTAACCACTTCAGAGTGCATATGTATTATATATACACATGCTTTAAAACTATTTTTATTCATTAACTACAATTATTAATTTAGTGGCAATACATACAAGTTTTTGGAGTGATTGAGTATCTGCTATAAAATACTTACAGTATGGCTTGAAGACAGTGTTTGCTGGGGGATTGATTAGAGTAAGAAATAGCATAAATAAAAGATCAAGACAAAAAGAGAACTTAATGGAACACTGATATTTTTCTCTAAAAGCTCAGTTGCTATTATTAAAATGTGTGAAGTGCATCAATAGACCAAAATTAAAGGTAAAAGAGGAAGAGATGAACTTGTCCTTTATGAAGCAAGAAGGAAGAAAAGCTAGATTTGGAAGCTTTAGCTTTCATAAGCACATCCTGCATATTTATGATTTATATAGTGTGTGTCATACCATTAGGAGTCGTGCAGGAAAAGTAGGCCACAGAAAACAGGCAGGTAACAGAGCTTGAAGGTTAGACAATTGATATTTGCAAATAGATTCTGCTTTGACTCGTGTGCATGGCAGAAAGTTGGAAGTACAGGTTGTATTTTATTCATCCAACTATTTATCCACAGTGTGACACAACAGAAAAATCACCTATTTTTCATTGAGTGATTCCAGATTTGCACTGGTCTCCCTAAAAATGGAGTATCAGAGCTGTGCAGAAGGTTTAAATGCATTGACTTTAGTATGACTGGCTGAGACAAGTAAGAAAAGCAGGTAGTAACTAAAAGTCTCAGGTATTTTGCATATGTTTCTAGAGAAATTATTTGTTGGTGAGAGAAGAGATTGAGAGCAGCCCTGCGGAGAAGGACTTGGGGGTGTTGGTCGATGAGAAACTGAACATGAGCCGGCTGTGTGCACTCGCAGCCCAGAAAGCCAACTGTATCCTGGGCTGCATCAAAAGGAGCATGACCAGCAGGTCGAGGGAGGTGATCCT
>JAOEHY010036656.1:22620-37141 GCA_025447955.1 Psilopsiagon aurifrons | reverse complement strand
GGCAGAGCATGAGGCTCAGAAAGTCCTTGGCCAGACCAAACATCACTAAGCCATAACTAGAAACATGGTGTTATCAGTGCTGTTCCCAGCCCGAAAGTCAAAACCACAGTACTGCACCAGCTACCTAGAAGGAGAAAAATGACTGCTACTGCTGAACCCAGGGCAGGTGGGAGTTCTATCATTTTGTGCCAGATGTAGCTTTCCCTGAGCTGCATTGTGCCTGGCCCAAATTAAACTGAATAACTCCATCAAAATCAATTAGGCTATAGAATAGGCCTCTGCTATACATTGAAATGTATCAAAGCACAGCTTTGCCTCTTCTAAGCACCTGAAAAAGGTTTACTGAATGTAACTATCAACCATGCTACAGCTGCCAGTTTTTCCTTTCTTTCGACATTACTTTTGACTCTTTCTATGTCATTACCCATCCTACATACAAGTGCTCATAACAGCTGACTTAGTTGAGAAGGAGAAATACATTAATATGAAATGCTCAGAAGTCTCCTTTATTGCTCTATATTGCAGAAAGGTATCCAAATTAAAACAAACTTGATTTTGAAGGAACAAAGAAAACTGGTTCATATTCTGCATTATTTACTCTCTCACGACTTGGTGAAATAATACAGTTGAGAGCAGCATAGCCCTGCATATTTTGCAAATGTAGATCCAGTCCTCTGTTTCTCCCATGCCCAGGTTGCTCCTGATCTGAACAGGAGTTTGGAATTTGCTAGGAATGTGAGGACAGACAGCCACATAAATCATATGCAGTCTTGACATGGGCCACAACTGTGATAAGACTAAACCAGAAACCTCATACATGTAAGCAATGTACACAACTGCAGTATATTTTTTTTTTAGTTCCTTTCTGAAACATTTTTGCTAAGAGCTCTACTTTGTTGATTTATAGTTGAAACTGTCAACATCTATTGGATAGCCCTTGTCTTAATTTCTCTGGTGGCTTCCAAGGAAGGATAGTTGTGTCTATTTGAGAGCACCAAGCACTGTTCCTTTGTGGCTTTGTGCTCTGTAATCTGTGTCTGAATCAGCTCCGTTTGATTCTCTTGAACTGACTGTTTAGATTGCAGCCAGATCCAAAACCTCTATTACAACCCAGTCTCCAGTGTGGCCCTTTCTTTATCTTTTGCTGCTCCATTTTTCAGGAGCAGCTTGGCATTCTGCTTCCTGCCATGTTGCTCAAGTGCTCTGTCACTTCTTACAGTCTTTGTGAGGGTGGTACCTCATCCGTCAAACTTTGATACACAGGTTGGGACACTTATATCTCTGTCTCCCAGTTCTTGAAGATTCTGGGTCCTGTTCACATCCCTATGCTTTCATTTATTTAAAAACTAAAGTATATAAAATACAGCATGCCAAGTCAGAAATCATAAAGCATAAACACTGTTAAATAATGTGCCCTACAAGAGCTATGTGTTGGTTTCTGTAGGTGTCAGCAGATGCAAAAGAGAAACATTTATGATCTGAGCATGAGCCAACGCTCCTTTCTTTTTCTCTGCATCAAAGAAATTAAAGTATAAGTTCTTATGTCATGTTTGAAGATTACTCTTCTCAACTTGCAAACATTCAGGCATCTTTTGGAACATAAATGATAAAATATTTTATGGAGTGGGAAGGAAAACAAAAACCCACAAGAAACATGATAACTGTGTATATCATCTGTGCAATGAACTGAAAACTAATGAATGGTTTCACTAGAAATTTGGCCGGCTCCGGAGCTCTAAGCTGCAACTGTCTGAAATGAAGCTGAGGACTGTCACAGAGCAACCCTGAGCCCCTTAAAATCCACTTTTATCTCCAGATAGGTTTAACTGAAGTGGAGGCCACCATGATGTGGTTGTTTTATGTGGAGCTCTGAGGTCCAGCCTTGGCACAGGCACTAGTGGATCCCGCTGTGAAGTTCAGCTCTGTACTGTCATCCTCTGGTTGGGTATAGTGAAATCAGCCCCGGCCAGTGCAGTTCAGTTAGGTTCAATATTAAATTACTTGGATGCTGTCTGCTCAGTAGCACTTTGCTAGTCTAGTCTGGACCACTTTTTGAGCAACCACCAAGCAGAGAATAGGGTGGGAATACCCACCCATGGAAGGAACCAAAGCTCCTTGTGACAGTATCCCAGACCCTGATAGGGAGGGGGCTCTGCTTTCCTTTTGGACCTGTTTTCTAACCACAGACCACTGCCTGTAAAAACAGGAACATGGATTAGTTCAGAACCTATCTTACATAGCCACAGTATCTTTTCTTTGACTGTAGGCACATCAACACTCTCTTATCATTTAGGCTGCTGTAATACACACAAATGTAAAAGGAGCAACAAGTATGGGGCACGGAACATATGGCTGATCTGGCATTGTAGACTTCAATGGGCCCCTAAATGTAGTGGCTTCATCCATTAGACTGCTCTCCTAAAACTGAAAAAATTCACACTGCTGGTGAAGTGAGATGCCACCTCATGACCTGTGAATGACAATTTAAGCAGCACTCACCTAAAGTAGCTACCTTAGATACTCTGTTGAATACAGTCTTTTTAGAGTCAAATGTTTAAAATTCAAAGAAGTTCAATTAAAATGTTCATATACACATGGAGTTTTATCACATGTGTCTGGAGCCAATCAAATACCTCCCTAATGAAATGTTTAATGGCAATCCAAGGACAAGTTTTAGAATACACGCACATTTTAGGAAATGCCTCTAATATCCAGTTTTACAACCACCAGAAAACAACAATTACCACCTTGCTATCCTCAAAGGTGGTACATGATTTAGTAACTAATTTTAAATGGGGTTCATCAACACTGAAAAAAATATTAGCAGCAGCAGCATCAGTGCTACCAGATTTAATGAGAGTGAAAGGGAGGGATGTTACTGAAATCATTTAGGACTAATAACAGTTAATGAGCTCCTGTCATGGGAGGTCTTATTCCAAGTAATTTCTCAGAATTTCTGGAGTATATTAGCCCAGGTCTGTACCCACTGGAGAAGCAGTAAAAGCCACCAATACTCCGTGTGGGAGCAAGGCTGACCCGTTATTTACTATCTTATGGTAGCCAAAGATGACGTAGTATTTTGGGTTTCTTGTGTTTATTTTGAGATTGCAGATGGAAAGTTACAGCATTTGCTTCTATTTTGCTGTTGTTTCTTCTGTTTGTACCAAACCACAAACATTCGCAAAATAACATCCAAGATTTTATGTCTTAAATCTAAAGGCATACAACTTGTCATGGATGCTTTTGGCCCACCTAAAGGGAGCAAATGTTATTTTGGCTTTCCTTAAGCGCTTTGATATTAAAAAATGTTGTGACTTCTAAACAATGTTTTACTATTAATAGATTTTTCAAATGGGAAATATAATGTCAGAAATAATAGTTACATATTATCAGCAGGAGTCTATTTTTTGACCTATGTGTTAGGTCCCTTGGGTAACCTTGAAGAAATGTTGCTTCTCTTGATATCAATATAATCACAACAGGACTATGAAGAGAATGTAATAGACATCAGGGTAATTCTTGTTTCTTGAAAGGTGTTTTCTTCTATTAGTGCTTCTCACAGTGAATTTCATGGTAGTTACCCACCACCATTTGATTTTATCTGAACAGAAATTTTCTGCAGCTAGAAAGCTATGGCATAGTAGTAGTAGAGGTAGGTTTGCTTTTCTTTGCTAGAGTATCCCCATTCTCTTTTGTGTTCAAGTGTTGAATGAAGCACCAGTTTCCACAATGCTGTCACTATTCATCATATCTGAGGAGTTTCTGTCTTCAGATATCTCTAAAGAACATATTATTTGGGAAAAGTTCAGTCACAGTCCCTGATAACCTAAGTCAAAAGTAAATGCCTTTTGAGAAATGCTCAAATACATCACTCAGGTCTGCAGATCCGTTCATCTCCAGAGGTCAGGTAACTCACTGATAAAAAAGGTAGTAAGACAGAAAAATCAGAAGAAATGAATTGTAAAAACTCCTTTGTAGGCCAGTCTTCCCCACCATAGTTTTGGGTGTTTGATTTGTGTTATTACGAAGCTCTGCATGTATTAAAAAAAAAAAAAAAGTTAAAAAAAAAAGATTACATAAACCAATACAGAATAGAATTATAACAGAAGAACCCTAATGCAAATTCTGATGTGCTGCTGAGTAGCAGAACAGGCGATTAGAAGCTGAGAAAGTGATATATGCTGTTACAGAGCCTGAAAGGAAAAATACTAATTCCTTGCTAAAACACATATGGAGTAGGAAAATACTTTTATGATGAACATATCAAAGCTATTTATGGAGTTTGTAATGCAAAAAAGGCACAGTTGTAATGACAGAATGGAAGAGTAAAAATTACCTGAGACAACACAATTCTAGTGTAGAACATAGATGGGGTCATGCAGGAGTGGTCCTATCTTCAGAACTACTTCCAGCATAGGAAGAACAGCTCAAATGGACCAAACCAGTCATAGATGATGAGGTCTGAATGGCAGACACGCCTGCTGACATTTATCTATCTGCCAATTTTTTATAACCTTATAAACAATCAGCAGATGGGGCAAACAGCACTGTTTCTACTTTCACCACCCACAGAAAAAGTTACTCTGTAGGAAGCTCTGAGAGCTAGGAAGCTCGGAGGTTCTGGCGAGCTTGGAATGAAATACAAAACTAGAGCTCTGTCTGCTTGTGGTTGCCAATGTTTTCACGGCACTTCTTGTGTGGCTAGGAGTGTTGGCACCAGTGGGCTGGCTGGTGCTGGCAGGGGTCAGCATATTCTGCTGACCTGAAAAGACTTGGTGAGTGCTGTTTCAGTTCAATATGCCCAACAGAAACCCTTAGCTTGTGCTGTGTTCAACTAAACCACTGCAAAGTTCCACCTTCATGGTGAGTAAAACAGGGGCTGATATGACTTAATTTGCTAGGTTGCTATGTGCAGTGAGATACACATCAATGAAATCTATGGAAAAAAACACAGTGTGGATGTGGAGAATCACAGAGCAACATCGTGCCCACAATTTATATAATCTGCATACCTCTGTATCCCTTTCAACATGAAAAAATCTAGTACACCTCTCACAAAGATGTTGTGATGCAGGTGCTTTAAGAAGATGGAAAAGGAAAAATGCAATGGAAAGTGACTGCTATCCCATTCCTATTCATGTTAATGGCAAAGAGCCTTATGATAAATAATTTAGGATATTGCCTTTAATTGGTTCTGGTTACACAATCTCCTGTTAATGTCTTCCTTCCCACGGTTTCTCTGGAGGAATGTGCTCTAATGAGAAAATGTTCGGTCCATTTTATTAAGGACAGAGAGCAAGCCATGAAGACAGTTCCCATAAAAATCACCATGCAGAGGTGGATTAAATCACAAACACCAGGGCCAAGGGTCGCAGCTGCTGGACTCATGTGGTTATCACAGAATTAAAGCTTCTGACTTTTGTTTGGGGGAAGAAAATGAAAGACTTTAAAAGCACAACTACTGTGTAACAAAGGAAGCAGTGTCTGAAAGCACAAACAGGCCTAAGAGATACAAACTATCTTAATGGAAAAACAACTCCAAATTCTTAGGCTAAGCCAACGCAACAACCCTCTTTGTCTCAAAAAGTACCCTAAACTGTTTTGCATGCACACATCCTTGCTCCTCCCCCACCTCATCCCCAATCCCCCCAAAAATCTCAGAATTCAACTGAGGGGACTCAGCTCAGGCCACCTATGGACATTGGCCCAGAGCTCAGGACTAAAGTCCTCAAACTCCATTTTGTTCTGTAGACGCATGAAGTAGCCAAAATTTTACTCCTGACCAAGTGTGCCTCCTGATCAGGCTTTATACACCTGGAAGTCAGGCAGCCACGTGGAAGCTGTCACTGTTTGTCCCAGGCAATTAGGCTACCTGCAGAAATCCCTTGCAATGAGCTTTCCTCCTTCCACACCTCAGGTTAAAGCCTTGGCTCAGCATGCACTGCGAGTGAAAGTAATTGCAGCCAGCAGTTCTGCAGCTGCTGAATCCAAGAAGCTATTTTATTTTTTTAAGAGACTTGTTACTTTAGGGTATTTTGTCTTTATTTAATCTTTTCTACTTGTAAAATGAAGTCATGTCAGCATTTCACTGTAAAGATAGATGGGAGGGGTCAAATAGAAGGTTACACTAGGTTGTCACTGGCGGCCCATATGGTTTTAAGACACAATAAAATAGGATTAACCAGAAGTATGTGTTGCCTCATGTCAGAACCTTGTTACATCACTTAAGGGCTTGTCTATGGGAAAAGCCTGACTTGAGCTCTAATATAAGAGGGGAAATGACAATAAGCCATTTTAGGATGGAGGTAAAGATAGGAACAGCCCCATTATCACTCTGGGGAGGGTGGGGAACTGGAAAGGTAGCCTTTACCATTACACCTCACTGGGAAAAGAAGATCATGCTGGCCTAGGGGGGAGAGTGACCCTTTGCCAATATGGCTGCAAAAGAAGAGAACAGGGCTGTCTTCTGTGGCAGTCCTGGGGCACCAGGCTGCCATCTTCCAGCCCTGGCGAGCATTGTTTATGAGTAGTTCTCTTTTCCTCGCCACAGCAAAGGGTTAAAGCACAAGCATGCTCATTTCCCCAATAGGAGGGTGAATCAGTGTACCTGGTTTCTGAATGAAAAATTTGTTTGTATGCTCACATCTGTGTATGCATGTGTTTTTGTGTGTATATAGAATGGTTGTCATTTTGCTGCAGTGATTGAAAAGTTAAATACCTGTAGAGAATTTTAGGCTACCTACATTCATCCAGGCTCCTCTGCATTTTGTGCAAACACTGCACGTGTTAGGTTATCGTTAGATGAACTTTCAGCATGAATAATAATTTCAGCAGCTTTCTTCAGTAAGGTGTAGTCACTTCATACACTTAATAGATTATTTATTATAAGAGTCCCCAAGATCTCTGTGCATTCTGCCTGGAGCATTCTAGGATATGTCCTCCATCCCCCTTAATGTCAGCCTATTGGCATAAATACCCTTGACATGTTATATATGTAAACAGATATGATTTTACTCGTATTTGAAAAACTCATTTGTATTTCCTCATGTACATATGGCCCTACCAAGGGCTATAAAGGCACAGATGATTTTGTGCTGTTTCAGTTTCAGAGCAGGAGGTTTAATTGTGGATGTTGTTCTCCGATACTGTTTCTTGAAAACTGGATGTCAGCTCAAACACTTGTATATGAAACTCAGGAGTCTTTGCTGACACCTGAGCTCCTGAAAACATGTGTTGCAATTTTGCTTTGCATGGCTTAAAAATTTGAATCCACTTAGTTTCCAGTGAAGTGCAATTCTGATGTAAGTTTTACAATTTCCTGATGTATAGGTCTAGGAGGACTCTTATTTCTTCTTGTGAGAAGAAAGAATGAGATATGATCCCTATCATTATCTGTGGTTAGAGATCAGTGTGTCAGGACTTGCAGCACTGCAGTGATTTTCATTTGGAATAGCTTTGTTGCAGGTGACCATGTCAAATCAGTTGTGGTACTGCACCAAAGAGATGCCATGTAGAAGTCCAGCTCTGACTTTCTGTGGTAGATTTTTTTTTTGTGTGCAAATATAGTGAAAGAATAAGTGGTCAGCGGAGCAGAACATGACTTTTTTATTGATTGGTGTCACTGTTGCATAACATTTAGGAACTCTGTAAGAAGCAGGGTCAAATCAATCTACATGTGTTTAAATACTCAGAAGTAAGGCAGTGGAAAAATTTTGGGAAAAAAAACCTATCAGATCTTACCAGAACATGTTGTCTGTTAAGCACTGAGACAGACCAAGCTTCCCTTGCCTTCAATAAAGCCATGATTTTAGCAGCTGTTTTAGTTCTGAAGCAGTGCAGCAGACAGCCAGTGAACACTGGAATCAGTACAAATTCAAGGCACTCTACATATCAAAATATACTTTGCAGATTTAATCTTCATTTACCAAAATGAATAATGGGGCCAGTAAAAACCCACACGCTCATGGCTTTTTAATGTAAAAATATGTGGAATCCCAGCATCTGTATCAATGGAGAAGGTCTCAGATCCTTGAAAATAGATAAATTTATATTATTATTTTGCATATGCACATTGAATATGATGTACAGAGACCATATATGCTTTGCCTATATCACTTAGAAAATTAATGACCACAGTGAGCTGCAATCAGTCTGCCTTTATTCCCCATCCCAGGAACTAGGAACAACCACTGTGAGCAGGACGCAGTAGGGCATGAGGAACTCCTTCCTTACCACTGTGTAAGACTTTTGTTGCTACATAACTGTCCCTTCCAGTTTGAAGGCTGTTGCCCCTTTATTTTCACCTATTTTACACCAAGAGATAGATTCCTTGACACATTGTTTTTGAAGCTGGTTTTACATGTGAAAGTATAGTTCTTCCCTGAGTTTATTCTGGAGTGACAACTAAAACTTACACATGTACTGGTGATAGATATGTTAATGACAGCTACATCAATAAATTAACATGGGGGAAAGTCAGAGAGCTGGAGTGGGAGAGTTTTAAAGACTGGTTTGGATTCATGAGTCTACTTGTCATGGCTTTCTTAATAAGGATGCTTTTTAATCATGCCTACTGGCACCTGAAACATAAGTTTTCTAAGAGAAAGACATTTTTCTTAAGTAGTTGAAGTTAAGCTGTTTTAAAATCAGCTTTGAGTCTGGAAAAAGCTGTTTTGTGAGGTTTCCAGAAGTCCTGCCAAAATGCCATGAGACCATTCCTTCACATTTTCTTCCAGATTTATCTGGAATCCAGAAATGCAGACACAACACAGAAGAGCTGGAAGACACAAGAGTTCATCAACAATTTCTTAACTTTCAAAATGAATTATTTCTGGTTTAGTCTGAGAAAAATTGAGAACTTTGGGGGGAGAAGAAGCTGACTTTATTTCCCAACACTTTTCCATTCTAAAGAAAATGCTCTTCAGACTAAAGACTGGCTGATTAACTAGAATATAATTACCATTTGCTGACTAAACAATAGTTTATTCTGTTGAAACTAAACAATAATTTCTTTTGTTAAAGTCTATGTATAAAACATGACCCTGTTCAGAGAAATGTCAGAATATTTGCCATTGCCTATATTTATTTCTCACCAATATCAGAAAAATATGCTCCATTTCAGAGAAAACAAGAATAGGAGACAATACTCATAACTAGTATCCCAGCAAGCAGGACAGACAAGTGGGTTTCTCAGGGTGAGGTTCAAGTGTGTGACATGTCAGACAGAAAAGCAGCAGAATCTGAATTTTTCTTATGCTGTCTAAAGGAATTGCCCATCAGCCAGGTACCTATTTTGGGCTTATCCTCTTTCTGGTTTTTGAAACTTGATCAAAGTTTCCATGCTGGAGAGAAGCTTTTGTTGAAAGTATTCTGCTTTTAAGAGTTTCAGTTTCAACAAGTAGACATTTTTAAGTTGAAACGCTGCTTAACTGGGAATTTCATAACAAGCTTTACTTGCTTAAAGTTTTGCTTTTAGGGAGTAGGATATTTTTTTCCTTCTTTTCATCATCCTTCATTAAAAATAAAAATAAAAATATGTGGTGTTCCTTGGGCCAAAGCCAGCACAGAATTAAACCTATTCATATTTCAGCTGGTTGAATTTTAGCTTAGTCTAACATTATCCAATGGATATCCAACGTATCTAAGTGAAGCACAGCACAAATTACAGGTCTGACTGAACTGCAAGGGATCATTTTGAAGATAAGTACAAAGTTTCTGTACTGACTACAAAAATTGTTTGGGATCTGGAAAATGAATCCTGACAAAATGTTGAATTCATCTGTATAAATTCCTCTTTGGTATGTACATACACATGTGTGCATGGGAGTACATGATACAGAAATAGGATTTTTTTGCTAGTGACTTGCTCATCATCTCTCTCACTGGCAGCAGACCTTATGTACATACTAAGAAAAAGGTTTGATCGCTGTAGGAATGTGTGCATGTGGAGGAAAAAACCCACAAGTCTTGCTAGAGAAGGGTAGTTATAATGCTGTGCACATTATTTCAGGTATGTGCAAGTCAAATACCAAGTGACCTGAAGCAGTTGTGGTTCAGACTGCCCAGCATGGCTTCCTGCCTGCTGTGACCTGGCACAGCCTAAAACAGTGTGAGGTTTCTTGGTGCATGGTTGGCAGCCACTGCTCCCCTAGGAGTGAAAACCTGAAGGCTGGTGACAAATGGAAAGAAAATTCTGCATTCAGAGTTAGCTTTCTGAAATCACTAAATAGGTAGGTTCATGTCTTCAAATTACTGATTTCAGATAGCAGTCATTCTTCCTGTCCCATTCCACAGGGAGTACTATCCTAAGTTGAGGTCCACATTTCTGTGCTCCTTTAAATGCTGGGCAAAGACCAACCTTATTGTGATGCCAGTGCAATGGAGATATCAGGATGCTACAGAAAAGATCTTTACTTTTGCTTGCTTCCTTTGGATCTTCTCTGAACTTTCTTCAGGGAGATCTGTTGAAAGAAAATTGTTTTGTGTAAGATAAAATGCATTTTCATTTCTGAAAGGGAAGTTGGTTTAGACATACCTTCATTTTTTCCCCAGTGTAAGTTAACTTTTTGTTAGTAGCACAGCAGTAGACAAACCTCAAGGAAATTCAAACTCATTTTTGAAGCAGAACACAATAGCTTGTCTGCTTTTCCAAGCAGCTTGATGATCCTAAAATTAAGGTTTTGGTGTATGCCCAAATATACTACTATGAAAGCATTTCCTGCAGTACTTTAGTGCTCCTGTTTGGCTCCATCTGGAACCAAGAAATGTAGAAACCATTACAGACATGAAGAATAGTTGTAATAGTTTGCATTTGTAAAGTGGTCCACATGCTAAAAATAATGGGCTGTGGTTGGAGTAAGTGTGGTAAAATGGCTGTTACAAATGCAGTACTTCAAATAAAGTGGTGAAAAGGAGAGAAAGACATCAATTATATTAGGGGTGGTATACTTTGACCAGAGGTGTAGCTGCCTTTGAAACTGGAAAGGCTGTTAATTCGATCACTGAAACAATTTAGCACAAAATAATGAAAGCGTAGCAATTTAAAAATAAATTTAAGAGGCTTTAATTACCTGGAACTTTGACTTGCTTGGGACTGCAGAAAAGAGGGATGGGTGGTACATCATGTCTTATCCTGTCTTGTATTTTATACACAGAGTTAGAGACAGTCAAAGACAAGAAAAGAATTTAGACAAGTTCCTTTACCTCATGTGGTGATGACTACTTGACAGTTTAACAACTCCTACTGTACTTAGGCATATTTCACCCTCAACTACAAGATGTTCTAATTTTTTTTTTTTAGTTGGTAAATGTGACTGCTTTTGTCACTTATGAATAGAAAGGGAGGAGGAGAGGCGTGGACATTGCTGGAGTTATTTACCCTGTTTAGAAAATGAGCATAGGCTTAAAAGTTCCTGAAGAGGAGCAGATGCTTTTACTTTGAGGATCCTTGACATCACTTACTAAATTTTATATTATCTTGGTCTATACAAATTGTTGGGCTATACGCTCGTCAGAATACAATGCATGTCAGTTTGCTGTGCCAAACTCAAAATCAGTGGTTACTACCCATTCGAAACACATGGTAATCAGACAATTACTGGGATGACTCCATTGATAGTATCAAAAGTAATAAGAATTTCTGATGAAAGCAAGTGGGAACTATCTTTCCAGTAAATTCTGTTGCATAAGCACCTAACAAAGACAACCAAGCTTGAATGCTGTTGTATTAGATTCTAAAGAATACTCAGGGATACAGTTTGTGCCTTAACAACTCTTGTAGGCTCAGAAAGGAAAATATAAGTTATTGTTGATTTTTTAAATGGTAATACTATCCTTGCATCCCAGGAAAAACAAACAACAAATCACATTCATGCAGTACTCATAAATCAGTAAAGCACAAAGCTGAACTGAACAATATTTACACGAAATGAATCACAAACTGTAAAATGCCCAATAAAATTTCACAACATACCTGTGGAACAGGTTTTGCAATGTGCAAATAACACAGACTCCCCATTACCAGGAAGAAAAAAAAAGAAAAAAAGCCTTTCAACATACACAATATGAATTCTGAAGTGCACATGAAAAACAAGTTCTACTCCTATGCACAAGGTTTTGAAGAATAGATAGTGTATCTTAATATTCACCTAAACCTGAAGTGACCTGTTGTTTCATGTTGAATCAGTATTTGTTTTTTGTGGTCTTTCTTTGCCTCAGGGTTTCATTTATGGAGGTGAATTAATGTGAGAACTGGTCTTTTAAATGAATTGTCATATCTGTGACCTGAAAGGCCATGAAAAGTTTAGAGCTTGCCTTTTATCGGCCCTATAAATTGGCCCCTGACAGATTCATGAAAGCTTCTGAAAAGCAGAAAAGCAAACAGAAAGGAATATAAGCACAAGAGCATGGATACAAATACTCTGTGATGTGTGCAACATACACGGTGCAAATTTATGGCTAAACTCCATGGCAGCCAGAGGAATGAGCTTCCAACAAGAGGAAAGTCAAAATGCACCATAAATATTTACAAAACAAATGATGCAATGAATACCACATATGGGCTTACCCCACATAATTTTTGGCATCTAAATGAGTCATATCAAGGTCTTTTTAGCCTTTGCTTCCTACCTGTGGGATGGCTAGCTCTGTGGGCTACTATCATGCACATAGGGTAAAATTTTCTTCATGTAGCCTTTGCCTTGTGTTTTCCCTCTCTCTAGCTGTTGGACTCGTACAAAATGCATTGAGATCTCCTGTTTCAGAGAGCTGTAATTTGCTTGGGTTTGGCTGTAAAAAGCAAACTATTACAGAATTTGCAGCGAGAGAGGGGGCAGACAGGCAGGCAGTGGCATGGTGTTAGAAAGTGATTTTTCTCAGATGACCAGGTAAAATAGCACTAAAGCAATGAAGAGGAGATAAGATAGGGATAAAAATCCCCAAACATAGTGACCTAAACCAACAGAAAAAAAAAGAAAAATCTTCAAACACAGCTATAGAGAATAAAAAAATCCATAATTTTATAATACTTTTTTTAAAAATAGAGGGTAAATAAAGGAATTGGCACTGCTAGTATCAGTCTGTAAACCAATTGCAATTGCCTTTGAGTTAGAAAGATGTTATCTATTCCTTGTCAAATTTCTTTCAAGTTCTTGGCTTTGCAGCTGTAGAGAAACATGAATGTTGCTTTTAGCCGTAGGAGCTACTGGTCACAAAGAAGCGTAATGACACAGTCCTAATAACAGTAGAAGTGTGCAAGAGCTCAGCTTGAAGAAAGAAGATATGTATATTTACTTTTGTCTTTACTTTTAACTGAAGCAAAAAGGACTGATGGAAGAGTAGAAAGAGAGTGTAAGGCTGGACACAGAGAGAAGAACAGAAAAGAAAATTATGTTAATAAAGATGTGGAGAAAGCAGGAACAAATAAGGCTTATCACTCCCTGGCAGGCCCTCAAGGGGAGTGTTACAACACAAAGAACTTGATTCTTGTTCAGGAACAAATTATTATGTATACATTGTAATTTCAGTGATGTTTATTAAGAAAGTATTTTGAGAAACTTGTAGAAAATGAATATTGATAACATGCAATTAGGAACCAGAATCCAGTACTTTATTCCTGCCTCATTTTTCAGTTTTCCTGTGCGGCCTTAAAGTATCCTCCCATATGTATTTCTTTGTTCCACTCAACAAAGGAATCTCATGTTTAAAGTAGGGCACCTACTTAAGTGTTTAGTTGGATTAGGGTCCTCCAAAAGTTTTCCTAATCTGTTGGAAAAAAAGGTATTAATTGTTTAAGAATTAGGCCTTTAATCTTAGTCTTCCAATTCAGCTCTGAATTCTAGGCAGGGATGACTGAATCCTTTTATGATGGCCAGACATATGACTGTGCAGGGTATTGGCTTCTGAGTACTAAAGAGATGGTGAAAATAGGAGAAGGTGAGTGCTGAGTGGGTAAAATGGGATTTAGAAACCAAAAGAAATAGTGGAAGAGAAAACATACCACAGTTAAAAACTTTTTTTGGACCTTGCCATGAAAGAGAAGATACTGTTTGATTCTGTATTATTTGATTTTGTCAGACCAACTTACAAGATGAGAGAAATCAAAGCTCTGTGATGACACTAGATTTGAGATGCTGCAGTTCACCATGAAGCATTGATCATATTAGCGATGGTGATACAATTTCCCAAAAATGCTTTGCCATGTAAAGTAAAACACAAAGTTAACTTCAGCAAAGTAATGTTTGAAGGAGAGTCAATGGTATGGTTAACTGGCAAATGCCCATTTTTTTGCCCATCTGAAGAGCATCTGTATTTAATGTGTATTTTGGTAACCTGGTTAGAAGGCTTGAAAGTTATCAAATGTTCCTGTATGCTTGAAGGCCTTTTTGCTCTTATTATACATTGTATAAAAGCTAAAATTACTTTCCTGCTGGCTTGCACATACTTCAAATAATTTTAGCCAGTGATTGGGTTTCTCATAACCTACTCCCTCGAAGTGTCTTTTTTTCAGAGCTTGCCAAAGGGT
>JAOEHY010036656.1:0-22520 GCA_025447955.1 Psilopsiagon aurifrons | reverse complement strand
ACACAAAGTTAACTTCAGCAAAGTAATGTTTGAAGGAGAGTCAATGGTATGGTTAACTGGCAAATGCCCATTTTTTTTGCCCATCTGAAGAGCATCTGTATTTAATGTGATGACATTTTGGTAACCTGGTTAGAAGGCTTGAAAGTTATCAAATGTTCCTGTATGTTTGAAGGCCTTTTTGCTCTTATTATACATTGTATAAAAGCTAAAATTACTTTCCTGCTGGCTTGCACATACTTCGAATAATTTTAGCCAGTGATTGGGTTTCTCATAACCTACTCCCTCGAAGTGTCTTTTTTTCAGAGCTTGCCAAAGGGTTTACTAGAAATGCTATTTCTTACAAATGCACCTCACTTTGCTCTGACTAAGCTCTCCTGAAATGCTATCTGTTCCACAGAGCATTCCTTCTGTAGCTGTCACATGCCACTGTGTTTGCTCTGTACTTACTGAACTGCAGTGTACTCACATTTGCTTTTCCACTGTTTTTTTCAAGGGAGAGTTTCTATTCTGTCCTGTATTTTTTCACTCAGTTGTTTGTAACTACAGTACTGTATAAATGACAGAAAATCGCATAACAGTATTGAATAGAAGAGATCAGCCAAAGAAAAAGTGAATAATATAGCGCTGCTTCTCTGAATGTTGATATAAACTGAAATGAAGGTATGAAATAGATCAATAAATCATCTTAGTGTGCATTTCAAACACTTGTTTGCCCCAGTGAGTAAGCACACTTGCTAAGGTAGGTCACGCCTTGAGCAACATGAGATTTTTCTAAGAACTGATATGTACAAGTACTTTGCACAAGTATAACCTGCTATATCCTCCTTCACCTTTACTACCTGTTTCCCACACCTCTCCACCTTTAAATTGCCTCTTAGCACTGTGTTCATGGAAATGATAGAACAAAGATTACAGAGCTCTGACATTTCAGCCAAGGGGAAATTCTGACAACTTTTACCTGGAAAAAATGCTTTTCAAAACCAGAAGATAAGGAACAGTCTTTGTTTTAATCTAGAATTGCACATATTGGCTACTCTGAGGCATGGTTATTTGGCATAACTTGTTGCTTTGGACGATGTTTCCAGGTAAAGTGTGGAGCAAATCAAGCTCTTGTTTCTGGGAGTTCCCTGTCCTTGCCATGGAATTGTATTAAGCAGTCAGAATGCTGTGGTCAGCAGCATAATTGGGTCCAGTCCCGGAAATTGTGGGAATTGAGCCAAAGTCTCTGAAGGAGAGAGAAAGGGCTCTGTAAACAGTTGAAATTGGGTCTGACTTTGAAAAATAAAAATTATTAATGGTGCTGTGTCTTTTAAACTGCTAAAGGTACTCTTACACCATAACCCACCCTCTAAATGTCTGCATTGTATGCCTATTGGTAACCCTATGTCTATATGGAAGACATGTCTCTTCATTTCCATGTTGAAGAGACAGGTTGGATCTTTACTTCCTGTACTTTTTTTAGCTTCTTCCCCAAGTATGAGAGACAGAAAGGCTGTCAGAAAGCAGAACTGTTAAAGATTCCTACCATCCACTGAGGCAGCTCCCCACATGTAGTGGGAGAACCTCTGCAACTTCCTACTCCTACCATCACTGTTTTGGTAGTGTATAAGTCTACAGTTAATCAGTTTCCAATCTGTTGTCTGAACATTCTGAAAATACCTGAATTGTTCTCTGCAGAACCTAAAGGACAGAGATAGCTGCAGAGGCAGTCAAGATACCCAAAGGAAATCAGTCATGTCAAATAACTATTGTGAAAGAAATAAGTGGGAGACAGGAAGAACAGCTGGATGGGTGGGAAAACAGCTAACCATTGGAAAAAGAATTGCAGCTTTGGTGTCTCTTTTGGTAAGATGTGAAAAAAAAGGTTTTGTGTATATCCATATGCCTTAAAGAAATTCTTGGTGTATGAGAAAACAGGATGAGCAAGGGTCATATTTTTTCATGTGAGTAATTTCTTGCTCAAGACAGTGAAAAATAATGCTTAGAGCAAGGATGCTGTTACCCCATTCTACAGCTGAGTTTGGGCAGCATTATGCAGGTTGGAGCACTGTTTCTCTAGTTCTAACATATGGGACTGATGTCTGCCACATTTTCATCTTTTTGACCCAGTGGGTAGCAGCTGCAGCAACAGGGAATGACTTTCTTGAAATGTCCTTTTTTTTCCCCCATAAGAAATGACTGCATCAGATGAAGCATGCAATGTAAGAGAGTGAAAAAGAGAGGCTTGAACAATGAGCCTTTAATATTTGAAGGCTCGCCTGTTAGTTAGTTTGATAAAATCTATTGACTTTGTCTACATACTTTGTTCTAGACAGAAATAAGAGTCATAGTGTAAAATCTAATGTCAAGATAGAGTTTTCTTCGCATAAAAAGCACTGACAAAACGGAACTGCAAGAACCAGAGTGTAGCCCTACCCTGTCTATGCAGCCTTACACCCAGCACTAAAAGCAATCCAGAAAGGGGCTCTATTGATGTGAATTAACAAAAAAACTTGTGTTAGACTTGGTACATAATATATCTGGAAATAATAAGTTGGATATTCTCCCTGTGGGCATGGACCTGACACGTAAAGATAGCTATATCTTTCAAAAGTCAAGATTATTTCTCAGCTTTCATACATTATGCTCTCATTAATACTGACACTGTTTTCTAACTATTGAAGAATGGCAAAAATCAAATGAGTTGGGGAATTGCTGCAACAATGCAATACCTTTAAAGCCAGCCCTTTCCATATTTGGGAGAAAAAATTCTGGTGGAAACAGTGCGATCTGAGAATTATGTTGTGCATAACCTCAAGTTGAGTTCTTGTCCCAAAATTCAGGGATGGATTTGTCTAGGTTTCTACGTATCTTTCTGGCCTCATCTCAGCAGTAACGACATTTAACAGTGCTTGAGAATCTTCGTGATGCCTGGCAGACATGAAAAGTATTCTTGTTTTCCTTTTGGTTTAAGCTAAAAAAGAAAGATGTGAAGTGAATTGCCAAAGAGCATGAAAGTATCTTTGACAGAGCCAGGAATCAGTTGCAGCTTTTCTGAGTACCAGCTCAATGCCTGAACAAGTTCTATCTATTTATGAACTGCATAAGTAAGTAGGCTTGTTGTGTAAAGATTTCATAGTATGTGTTTGCTCAAAGCATGGGTGTTTTAAATGATTGCTGAGACATAACTGAAGTGTTAGTTGGTCAAGCAGATGCTGAACTCACTTCCTTGAGGATAGGTTCAGTGCTGTAGTATGCAAGAATTGGCTCTAATATCTTCCACCTTCTTGGCCTTGATTCAGGCTCAAGAAGATATTTCCAACGCTTGTTTTTTTCAACAAAGAATGTTCTGAAACCCCAGGCTGTGTGAACTGAATAAGTGCTCAGAGTACACACTTCTATAAGAAGCTTGCTTGCCTACTCAGCAATTCCCAGCAATGTCTTTGCCTGCTAACTATTGTTATTTGTTTGCACTGTGGCAATGCCTAGAGGCTCCAGCCATGGATCAGGGCCCCATTGTGCTAGATATTGTAGAGACACAACAAAAAGGTCTTTGTCCTACTCCTAAGGCAGATCTAAGGTGGGTCTGGGAAAAGAACTTTCCTGAATCCAAAGTCCCAGGACCAACTTCTAAGCAGTTTACTGCACTTGAGGCTTTAGGCTTAACCTTGGTTTTCTCATCGTATTGTTTATTCAACACAAATAATAAGTGAATTCAGAAAACACAATGTAAAAATGCAGAAAATTTATGTAGTTACTGATATTCTCGCTCACCTTCTAAATAAATAGCCAGCCAGTGACTGACAGTGTTGTCTTGGGGACTCTGTTGCCATCTTTGGCTTCTTCCAACCCTTGGAGTGTTTTGTTGTGGTGACTAAAGTGTATCCTGAGACAGTAACAACACTTGCCAGAAAACAACCTCTCTCTCTGCATATTTCAGATGTGTGTATTTCATTTGCCTCATACATACGCCACTGCTGGAGGTAGCTGCATGACAACAGGATTTGTGCTTCTCAGTCCTTCACCAGCTTCTGGCACTTGAAGTCACATTCCTTTCTGTATCACATCATATTTAGTTGCCTTGGATACTGTTGTGATGCCACAAACAGAGGATTAGGCCCTTCTGTATCCTTTCCTTTCCTAGAACAAAAGGTTCTGAATGTCCTGTCTGCAGCACAGGCAAGGGAGCAGCGAGAGTTTTTGAAGAGGGCTGGTACTGAAGCTCCATGAAATACCCCACCCTACCCATGTGGCAGTGTTGTGCTTATCACCCCAGAGTGCCCTGGATGAACAGAATAAGGAATTAGATTTGAAACCACTAAAGTGCAAGTACCTACAAAGTCATGTTAGGCCCTCCCATCTCTATGTCTTATTGGGAAATACTGTATTGGTTCAGCACTTTGGCTTTTTTTCTTTCCTGGAAGTTCTCTTTGTCTCTACCCTCAGACTAAGAATGAGAATAAGTTTTTCCAGGTTTTGAAGATACTGCTTATCTGGTTTATAGGATAATTGAAGCCACAATCACAGAAAATGAGTTTGGAAAGTCCCACAAGTGGCCTCTTAATCCACTGGGAAACATTGTGTAATGCAAGGAAAGAGAAGATGGTCTGAGAATGTAGTTCGTATTTTTCTGACCCTCAAAAGCAGTGCTGTAGGAAACGATCCTATTTCAAAATCCACATTCAGCTAGCAGAAATGAAAAAATTTCCAGCAAAATAATATTGAGGATCATGTTAAATCTCAGAATAATTCAGCACTTGATGCTTAGCTACTTTCATTTATATGCTGAATAAACACCTTTATATCTTTTTTTTTTTTAGTATTTTTTGAATACTCTTATGCCTGAAATAAAAGCAAAGCTAGTAACTTTAGCCACTGGTGGTGGGCTTGTTTCGTTATCCTTCTCTGCCATGGATTAATAACTTGAGAGAACAAACATTTATCAGCTGGAATAAAGACTTTTCTTGGTTTCCTTTTTGTCTTCTGAGACGCATTCCAGTGTTTCAAAGAAGCCACAATAAAGCTTTTATTTTCTATTTATATGCTCATACATTATTTTCATTCATGTATCTGTAACCAGATAAACATTCTGCAAATTCACATGGAAGTATAATCACTTTGTTCTCCTTTTGGGATAGTGACTCATAATTAAATACATGCAGCTGAAAGACAAAAATGTGGCATTGAGAGTGCACTGCTACAGTAAGTGGAAAAGATGGAAATAGAGATTCTAAGATCAGCAAAGCTGACAGAAATGGGGACTCCAGAAATCAAGTTAATGTTCTAGTGCATCCACAGACATCCTGTACTAACCATTTAAGTTATGGCTAGTGTTTTATCCTTTGGCTTCAAAATGGGGATGATTATTTTCCTGTTGGAGGCTTTTGTGTGGAATAATATCTATTAGTGACTGTAAAATCAGACAAAGTGATAACATGTAAGTATCAAGAGAAAGAAACTGTTTAATTAGCACCACACTGGAGACTGATATTCCGGTTAGAAAGAGTATTAGATGAGGTACTGAAAGTAGCCAAAATGGAACCCTTTGCTGTTTACATAATGAGCTAACTTGCAGTTAGTATTTGTTGTGAATTATACAGCAAAAGAATTTTCTTTAAAAATGCCTTTTTGTTGAGTCTTGACTGTCCTGTCCAAAGTGTCTGATTCAACAGACTTCCAGAGAATTTGAACCTGACCTGGTTTCTGAATCTGGCCAGATGTAATGCTGCCAGGCAGTGTCTGCAGCTCTGGGTTAGGTAGCCACAGGAGCCTGTCCAGCGTATGGCTGCCGACTCCAGATCTGTAGCCCACCTCGACTTAGCCACCTTGTTGGAAGGGGTGTCATGCTTCTACTATGGAGAAGACTTAAAGCACAGGAAGTTCTGCAAAAGGCTTTTTGGATGTATCACCACTTAAACACAAGCAAAAACCTTAATTTTTGAGGACAAATTGTCCCTTAAATAAAAATTTTATCTTTTTTACAAATTCTGTCAATGCTGTTGCAATGTCAGAGATAATGATATTAACCCATGCTTTTAAGGTGTCAGCAATGCGCATGGTCATACTGAAACGTAGCAGTCTACTCAAAACTGATGGCATAGAAAGTGAAGTGGTGTCTAAAATATTTTAAGTGGCTAAAGTGTTTAGAAATGTCTTTGTTTATAAAGAGGATTTACCCATGTATTTTTGAGGCATTTAAAATTATTACAAATTGGGTCATAACAAAAAAAAGTACTTAATATTTTGGTTTTAGTCACTTGTCTTTAAGAATAGGATAGGGAATTTCCCTGAGTTCTTTGAAATGTTTCTGTTAAGCTCTGAGCTCTCATTTATTCATGTGGTAACTTTCTATGTCAAGCTTTAGCTTTATTAGAAGGGAAAATTTCTGTAACTTGACTTACCCTACCTCTGTTGAAAGATGCACTGCAAAGGAAAAGCAGTTGTTTTTACAAGAGATATCTCAAGTGAGGTGATCTTCCTTTCCATGTAACTCTTGCAAATGCAGTGCTGCCACTTTTATAAAAGATGATATCTTGAAATAGATACATCCTTAAGATATATTTATTCTGATAGGAAATTGAAGTCTTAACGAAAATAAAGGTGGATTCTTAAAATAACTTGTACTGTTTATGGCTACCATAATATTTTTGATGTGATAGATCTGCTATGGGTATAGTAAATGGCCAATCAAGGACAAAACATATTTGTTCTGAAGTTGAAATTCGCGTAGTTTTTCAGTCATTTCCCTTTGCTTAGCCTCAAAATTTGCCTGTACTGAGATGAAGTTTCATTAAAATTGACCATAATAGATCTGAAAGTCCTTGATTTCAGATAGGCAGAATAGGGATTACTGTCTCTAGTAGGATTCCTATGACTTCTGGATTCCCTCTCACAAAACATCCCTGAAAGTGGTTTCTGGACTATTAGACTTCACAGTAATCCATCCATCTGGATAAGCCTGTGCCAGATGGTAGCACTGCTCAGAATAGCAATTTCATTCAGCCTCTAAATGCTCAGAGGGAACACAAAAAGTGTGTTTTCTGGACATATTTTTTTTGATTCTTGAGCTTGTGAGAAACCTAAGAAGGTGTTAATTTCAGTGTGGCTCAGGCAAATATTATATATGAAATATATGAGATTTTCACTAATCCCAATTCGTTCTGGGTAGATATCTGAATTTGCACACTTCATTGCACATGTTTTTGTTATAGTGTATTATCTTTACATAGAATAGTAATGCTAAAATAATGCTAAAATGCAGTTGCTATTTGGGTAAAGAGGATGGGTATCTTCAACTAGCACATCCACCAATGATTGTTCTATAGCCATAGTTGCTGTATTTTCAGCAGGTAAGCGGCCATTTTTGTGTTTCGTTTCAGCTTCTGCTTTGTGCGTCTTCTATGAGTGAGGACAAAACCAACACCTTCTGCCCTTGGCTCACCTTACAGCTTGTTTGCGCAGGACAGCTGGTGCACAGAGTACTGCAGGCAGCCACTGACTTCCCAGGGCATGTGTGCAGAAAGGATCATGCACATCCCATTTCCTGCCATAAGGAAACCATGTCTGCACCAGAGAAGACAAGCGCTGTGATAAACAAATATAGGTAAAGTATACATCTTCTTGTTTCCTGAACTTCTATAGAATTAAGAGTCCAACTTTGAGAAACTTACACTGGTAAAATGTTGTCTGTTGTCAGTGGAGTCTTGCTGACTTCATTCAAGGAGGAGTTTCATATTCTGGCCCCAGTTTGCACAGTTAAAAAAGTCTGGACATTTCCTAGAAGTCTGAAGATTTTTGGCTACTAGAAATACTAGAGATTTCCCCATCCTGAGAAAAACCACAGGCTTCTCCAATTACAAATATCGCTGAAACTCACAATTAGAAGTTACAATAAAATAACTTTTCCTGAAGATCACTAGTCTCAAAGAGCAGTTTAAATGTGCAGTCATTTTTTTTTAGGGGAGGGAGGATGGAATTAAACTGTGACTAGTACCATTTCTGTGCATTATATATTGCCATAAATGAAAGAAACATTATGCCCAACTTGGACACACTCTTGAAATGTGGAGTATTTGGAATAAGAAAGACATTCCTCAAATGGCTTTTTCATCTTCTCCATCATTCAGTCCTGAATTGTTCAAGACACACCGTCATCTGTCAGACTAAACAGAGAAAGGAAATCTTTATTTAATTTGCGAAATATTTCAGTGCCCACACATTTTCAGTTTTCATGACTTTTTTTTGTTCAGCCATTTGTGTCAACGATGTTATCTATTCAGAGCAGTATGAGCCAATAGTATAGAATGTTAAGTTTTATAATGTCTTTCATTCCACGTATTACCCCCCAAAACAATTTACAAAGATAAATAACATAGCTACAGAATTTAAATGCTCCAGAGGGAAAGAGAGGCAAGGAAAAAGACAGTGTTTTCAGCTGAAAGTGAAAAAGTGATGGTAGCTTCTGAGGACTGTTCGAAGATGCAAAAATGGATGTTCTTGAAACCTCAGCTTCTGTACTTCCAGGACTTTCTTAAGGGCAGGATGCTCAATTTGGAAGAGGGTATTTCCAAGGCAGGAAAATGGGACAAAATGGCATTTCAGTTTTATTTAACCAGTTCAGATCCATCCTGCTTTCATATTTGTTTCTGACTGAATCCAAACCTTAAAGGGGTACATTTTTTTTTGACTAGTGTATCTTGATGTGAATCATTAATTTTACAGTATGAAATTGTTTCATATGAATTAGAGATGTGATCAAGAAAATGAAAATATGAGTAATTTGTGAGGTTTTTGTAGTTGTGAGCTGAATCTTCACTAACACAGCCTACGAGATTTTTGTTACTCTTGGGTAAGATATTACTCTCTACTTAGAGAAGAGCTTCCAGCACAAATCTGCACTTCAGTTCCATTCTGAAGCTCAATGTTAATCCAGATCTAAATTCTACCTCTTTAGTGCATTTGTCTCTCTTTTGTCCTGCCCCTGCTTAATGGATACAGTGTACAATATCATCTCATTTCCCTGTTACTGATGAATCACTGACTTGATATAATTGTACACAAATGTAAATACAAAACCAGAAAACAGCATAATTATCTCAAAGTGAAATATTTGGCAGCTGGCTAATGAGAACAGTCATGAAGGTAATTTTCAAGTCTGCACTGTGGTACCATGAATATCACTAGTAAGTGACATAGATTTGTGCTTTCCACAGAAAGTTACAAAATAATCAAAGTGGCAGACTCCTTACAAATATCAGATTAGTCATATTACATGATTTATGGAAGTAGATTTATCATCCTCATGAGAGCTATCAGCTACACCTTTTCTCTTTGGCATTTCATGGTCATTGAAAAGGTACCTATTTTTATGCAAAATGTGTACACTTGAATTTGATAGTAACATGAAATTATACTGGGAAATGCCCTTAAGTCTTCATGCCTAAGGAAAGAAAAAAGGTATTTTTAAAGTTATCTGGACATGATGGAGCCGTGCTGACGAGATGAATGGGGTGTAAACTCTCTCCTCTTTATATATTGGAATGTATTTTCAGTTTTATACTTCTAGCATCATTCTGTGAGTGAAAAAAATAGGTTGTGCATAAAATAGAAGAGTTCCATTTGCAAAAGACAGGCTACTATTTAACAGGATTTTTAAAACTGAAGAGGCAGTATAGATTAATACATTTATTGCATTTAGACATTTAAACTTTACATAATGCTTGTAGCAGACATTATGCTCCTTAACAATGTGATTTAACAAAAAAAGAAATAGCAGTGTTGATAATAGTATTTAAAAGTTCTTAGTTATTGCTTGGAATTCAAAATTCTGCAATTCTACCTCTGAATTTATGAAAGCATTTGTTGAACCATTATATATTTTAATCAATTTTATTTTTTTAAATTATCAGTTGCTTTGGAAGCAGAATTACAAAAACTGTTAAAAAGTAATGACAGCAGCAGCTGGCATGAGTCTAAATGATACCTTTTAGAAGAAACTTGATGTGAGAATGCCAGCTGGTCAGCAGATTGCATAACCTCATTTGAGCTGGCTGCTAGAAGGATATGTAACAGGAGAGTGAAACAAGAGTATTTCCTGCTGCTTTACCCTGTAGTATTTGCCACAAGTACCATTATTACAAGTGTTTTTGTGTTATGTATTCATCCCTGCTCTTGAAAGAAAGGCCAGAGGGCTATCGAGTTAAGCTTAATTCTGTTATTGAAATAGACTATGAAATGCCACCAGAATCCAACACGTGAGATGGTCCAAAAATCTCCATTTATACAAAGAGAAATTATCACATTAACTTGTGACTCAAATTAGGTCCAGCCCAAGAGCTGGAATCCTTAGGTGAATTAATAATTTTCTAAGGTACGAAACAAAACGCTATTTCTCTGTCTTCTGAAGTAAGTTATGAATGCATAAAGAAATGGTAATAACTGATAGTCTTCCTCATGTATAACCTCATTTATGTTGCTTTAACATTCTCAGAAAATCAAGGTCTGCCACAGCTGTCCATGTGCAACCAGTGATACTTTTGCACTGAGCAGCCTAAGAGCATAAGGGTTATTTTAGTTTTAATACTTGCCATATAACTTAACTTTTGCAACCTGATTCATTCATGAGAACTTTTCTTCTACGGAAAATATTATTTTATATAAGTACCTGAAAGGAAAATATTTTGTCATGTCTCTAACAATGGGAAATTATGGCTGCAGAAAGAATTTCAGAATAGGGCCAATGTACAGGCACTTTTACATTGTACTTTCCCAACATTCTGGGATTTCCTAATATGACAGTAATATTCCTCCATCAGAAATATAAATTTACCCATTAC
Organism: Psilopsiagon aurifrons; assembly: GCA_025447955.1. Lineage (NCBI taxonomy): Eukaryota > Metazoa > Chordata > Aves > Psittaciformes > Psittacidae > Psilopsiagon > Psilopsiagon aurifrons. The sequence goes on along the minus strand of JAOEHY010036656.1, from coordinate 11,706 downwards.
TTAGTACGTGAACATCTGTCATATAAAAAATAAATATATCTAGATAAGCATGTGCGTAGTTGATTGTTACTGGAGTTTTAATATGTATGTAGGCACTTCCCATTCTAATTGCTGAAGTGCATTCTTGATCTACTTAGGCCATGGCAGTACCAAGGCCTACTCTGTCAGTGCATATGTAAAACTTTTACTTATTGTCTATTGAGTATACCCTTGCCAGCTTAAAACATCCAGCCTTCATGCATCAGTCCCCAAAAACTGTGGTCACTTGAAAAAACAGATGACTTCATTAAAAAAATTGGAAGGGAGATTTTAATTGTCTTCTGAGCCTTAAATGTGCATTTGGGAAAGATTTTTGACCTTTTTTCCCCAGAAGATTCAAAATAAAAATTAGTTTCTGTTTCTGGAGGTGTTATGTAGCTACATCTTCAAATAACCTGGGCTGCAAAGAAAGTATCAAATATTACTCACATTGACACACCGAGTCATTTTTAGGTAAAAAACTTGAGTCAGCTTTCACAGCCACTAATACATTCCTTCTTTATGATTCTTTAGAAGTTTCAGACAGAAGAGGAAGTGCTGAAATAGAGAAAGGAGCTTCCCTGTCCCAGGATGGAGTCCTGTCTGGAACTCTGTGCTAACCATTGTGCCACTGAAGGCAGACTGTCCTTGGGTGAAACTGATTTTGGCTTCTGCAAATCTGTGGCAGCTGAAGACTTGAGCTAAGATGCAGGGCAATTGACTGACCTTTTATGTGCATTCTTCCCATAATAATACAACAAAAATGCAGACTGTTATTTCTATCTTGCTAAATAACAACTGTGAGATGAAAACTGTCCAAGATCCAAACTAATACACTTTTACTAACGTAAAACCTAGAAGTTTAAAAAGTTGGCAAAGCCCAGAATTTGAAGATCAATTTGTGCTACAGAAAGAGACATGGGATGACAATACTGATGGGAATTTGTATTTGTGAGTTGGATAGAAAATTGAAATTTTTCAAGACCTTCTGGAAAAGGCAGCAGGGAATGATTTTGGGATGTTAGAAAATTTTTACACCCCTCAGGTAGGGACAGCCTTTAGGAAGTCAGAGAATGGGTTGAGGGAAGGATCCAAAGAAGTTGTCATTGCTGACTTTGCAGAACATGTGAGGTAAGAGTGGCAAAGAAATAATGGCAGAAGAACAAAAGTCTTTTTACTTATTGAAGTTACGTTTGCCAAACGAAGCATTGTTATTCAATGAGAACAGGTGACAGCAGCTCCTGAGGAAACATCATGGGTCTCTTGAAAGTTTAATCCTTGCTTATCATGTGTGCTCACAAAATCAGAGTGGGAGGAATGCTCCAGAGTCAGTTCAGCAATTCTTTTTGGCACGAACCTGTGCTTGTCTTCTGGATCATCAGAGAAACTTTGCAAGCACTGTCTTGCATTCAGTGATAGTGCAGAAGGTATAGTTCTTTCAGATATTTGGCTGGCACTGTGGCTGCACCAAGCCACAGCTGCTGCTACTGAGGTAGTTACGCAAAGCTGTATGTCATGCTGACTGAGCTTTTCCTGTCCAATAGAAGCACTTGCATAAGGTTAACCCTGAGAAGATTGTTTACCTCGCAGGTTAGCTGGAGATCAGAAGGATCTGGAGCAGTTCAGTAGCTAGTTAGTTTGTGGTCAACATGGTCTGTGTGAAGTAGAACTTTCCCTCCATCTGGAGTACCCCCTGAAACATTTGTGTACCATTTAGCTTTCATGCCATTTTATTAATTTCCTCTGTTTGCTTCTCAAAATATCTTCTGCTTTTAAAAGGTTCTTTCTAGAAAGGTTGAATGGTGAGCTTTGTCTTATGGTCAAGAGTAGCCTAGCTAAGAAAGAAGAGGCATAGAAGACTTAAATGCTTTGGATTAAGGTCAAGTCTGTCAGCACAGCCCTTTGGCAGACCAAAAAGTTGAAGGTGTGAGTTATAATGTATCTCCTGTGTATTGTAATTTTTGGAACCTGGAATACTCAGAGAAATCTTAATGGTGGCTTCACTGTATTTCATACTGATGCACTATCTAAAAATCATATGTTTTTTAAAAGTTAACAATGAGATGTTTTGCTCTCTAATGAAGAAATAACTTGAGAAATTGATATTTGTAACCAAAGCCTTTTTTGGAGTTTTGCTACTTTAAGCTATAATTTTGTTAGGAAAATTTTGTAGATCCAGAATGGAGTTACTAGTGCAGAGGAAATGCAGTTGCAGAGCAGATGATAGCTCAGTGCCTAATTCTGATGAGAAACCTGAACTTTAACTTCCAACCTCCTAGAAACTGTTAGAGCTTGATCTTTTCCATTCTCTTTTACTCTCTCCCTCTTTCTCTTTTCCCTTCTCTCCCCCACCCCAGTCATCAGAGGTTCCTTTGAGGTTTTGTTTTTCTATAGAATCTGGTAATATTTAAATGTATGATGGCCTAAAATGATCATGCACAAAATTGCAATTATAATTTTTCAAATATTTTTTAAGAAAAAAGAACGCATAAATTTGGGGATTCACAGCTGTGTGTTATGCCAAGCACTACAAGATTAATGGAAAGCAGTTTTCTTATTTTATTTCTTAGTAATCCATCTTAAATGCAAGTCTGAAGTGACTACAGACACACTAGGAAAGAACCGGCAGAACTATAAGCAAAATTTGTGTCTATCCATAAAGTTGATTTTGGCACAAAGGGAAATGACTGGCCAAGTGGGAGAATAGGAAATACTTGAACTTTGTCAGCTCTTTTTAAATTCTCTGCAGAGGCCTGTGAATAAAACAGCTAGAGAAAGAAAACTTCCTGGAGTGTCCATGAAACTGCCTCTCATTAGAAGGATGTTGAACAGTGGCTTTTCAGGGGAGTCATACTTTGGGCAGGACCAAGTGCTTTTTGGAAGTCAATCTGAATGTGGAAAACAGGGAGATGGTAGGGAGTGGGGGTAGTAATAACAAAATGGGGAATGGCACCATTGATGCGTTGAATACATTACTCTCCTGATAAATGAACATGCAAGGCACAAAGGCATGTGCTCTAGGACTGGGATTTGTTTACTTTTCAAGCTAGAAATAGATCTCCAGAGTTTATTTCTTGGTGGCTGTAGATTTGGATGACAATATTGTATCTTGCTAAGCAACGGGCATCTTTTCCTTCTTCCCACCACCTTTTCCATGTCCACCTGTGGTGACAGGCTGAAAAGGCTGATGCAGTCAAGCAGAAACATTTCTTATGTTCTTGTTTTGGTTTCTAGCTTTAAGGTTGCTCCTTTTCTTTACCTTAAAGGAAGCAGACCAATAGAGAAGTATGGACTGTAGTAATAGGACACGGGCTTATGGGTTTTAACTGAAACAGGGGAAGTTCAGGTTAGATACAAAGAAGTAGTTCTTCAGTGTGAGGCACTGGAACAGGCTGCCTAAAAGTGGTAAGTGTTCCATCCCTGGCTGTGTTCAAGGCCAGGTTGAACAGAGCCTTGGGTGACACGGTGTGAGGGGTCCTTGCACATGTCAAAGGGGCTGGAACTAGATCTTAAGGTCCTTTTCAACTCTAACTATTTTATAATTCTATGTAAACAGGCTCTGGATTGACAGCTAATAGAATTCCTTCATAAGGTCATGAGAGTACTCAGGTAGGATCAGCTGTGGCTTTGAAAATGCTGGGATCTTTTTCCACGTATGTGCAGTTTTTGCAGGTGTACTGACACAACTCAAAACCCCCCTCCAGATTTTTGCTTTGTTTCTTGCATTCACTATTCCAGTATTCTTCTAAATAGCAAGGACTCATTATCATTTGGAAATGCTAAATTTAAAGCAAGTATTTCAACATTTGTTTATGATCAGGCCTGAAAAAGCATGTGTTTAAAAAACAGTTGTGGGGTGGGGTGGAGTGGAGAGTTGTGGCAACAAGAAAATCTTGATTTTTTTTTTTGAGATAAAAAAGGACACTTGTATGTTCTGTGAAAACCACATCTTTGAGGGGGGGAAAAAAAGAAGACAAATGATTTCCAGTTTCCTAAAGGTATAATGTGAAATAATAGCTTACTTCTGAAAAATAGCTATGCTTCTATGCTTCCTTTCACAATAAAGTGTATGAAAGAGTTTGATTTTGGCTGAATAAACTTGCCTTGAAATGTGTATCCCATAATTCAGAAATAGGAGAGCTGCAAACAGGTCCTTTTTCCCCTTTACAGAGATACTCACTTGGACTCAATTCTTGCAGACACTATTCTGCACATCTTTAACTTCTAACGCAGCTGGAGTCAAACTCACATGTGATTCCACAAACCTGTCTTGGGGAAGTAGTCATTACTGCTGGGAATATTGCATGGAACTATGTGTATGAGAGCAGCCTATATTGAGAAGAAATGTAGACAGTGTTGCTGGGGAGCTCCAGGAGTTTTGAGAGCACAGTACTGCAAAAACAGACTGAAAGGGTCTGTCCTGTACTGTTTACACTGGAAAACTACATGCTGTGGATTATAATCAGTCCCTTGAGGGCTACCAGTTTATCCTGTCTGCATCTTGCTGCAAATCATTCTTCCTTGCTGGATGTATAGCTGCTGTGACACAACTGAGGTCATTTTACCTGAGCAAAATGGCAACCATTACAACTTACTACTTCTTTGGAAAAATATTGATGGCTTTATGGAAAAAGTAACTCCTGAGCACCTGGAGTGCAGCACGTCCTTACTTGGCCTCAGATGTTTTTAAAGATTTGGCTACACCATTGAAACTTGTCAATGAGCTTGATCATGTTAACCATCTATCTTCCTTTTCTCTGTTACTGTGCTCACAAAACCATGCTTGCATAAGAATCAGAATATTGCTATTTATGTCTTCTTCTCCTACTGCTTTTACACCATGTTACCACTTTTTTTTTTATTACATCTTCTTAAAAATCAGGATTCTTGCCTTCACCCTCAGGGCATTTCTTAATTTAAATCTACAAGCAAGGACAGCCATAGCTGCTATTTAGGTAGATGGCCACAGAGCTTGAAGACTAAAGCTGCAAACTATCTACTCTTTTCACTTAACCTCCTTGCCATGGTGTCACCTCTTCCTGACCTGCCTGTGCATTTCTGTCACTGATTATTCACTTTTTCTAACATAAAATGTGGGATGTACCTTCTGAATGAACCAAAAGGCTACAATACTGACTGTTCTGTATTTTGCTTTGCTGTGTACAATGGATACAGTAAAACTTGACTGTATACATAAGGATTTGTGAACTCATTGTAAGTGTACTGCGGCAACTGGATTAACTTTTGACTATTGTGTAGTTAGCTCTCTGGGCAGACTTGTGATGGTATTTTAGATAATACAATGCAAATTAAAAAGAAAAGTAGGCAGAAGCATCAATTCACACGCTTTGGTCTTTTGGTTTTGAAAATTATAGGTACAGTCTTCTTAACAGCATAAACAAAAATGAATGTGTGGGTGAGGAAAATGGAACAACTCCTGTTTTGGTCACGAATTTAAGGATAGGAGTTGGAAATGAAGGGAAACTATGAGTGCCTTAATAGATTGATGACACACTGTCAAGGCTTCGAGCTTCAGTTCTTCTTTGGCAATCTTCACCTACTGCAGCAAGACAGTACAGGTGCACAGAATATTATAGAAATTAATTGGCTATTGTTTGTAGGATTGGTTTCTAACTTCTAATGAAGAACAATACAATTTTCTCAGATTTGGATGAGATGAGTTTTGCACCAGGTTTTGATTCCATGACAGTAAATGTAGTAAATTTCTACTTCAGTCTGACTGCTTGGTGAAAGGGAAGTAAGTGTGAAAAGGAATTTATTGAAAATGCTTGGAAAGACAAATTTATGGATGAGATGAGAACTAGTCAGGTGTTTTAAATTCTAGAATTAAAAACTGTACTGGTCAGTGAAAGTAGAGACTGCAATCACCTTTAATACAGGTGACCTACCCTTAGACTGCAGGTAAACGCTATTTGGCCTGTGCTGTTTAGAAGGAAGGAAGAAGGAAAGAAGGGAGGGAGGGAGCAAAGAAGAAAAGAAGGAAGGAAAGAAGAAAGGAAGGAAAGACAGAGGCATGTTTACGTTTCTTTCTTCTATCATGTTTGCTATATAAGTCTTTTCTCAAAAAGAGTTTTGTTTTATTTTATTTAAATTAATATCTTTATTAAATGAAAACCAGAACTGCCTTGCAAACTTTTTGTTTTGTTTAGTTTTCCTTCCCATGAGACAAAATAACGGGGTAAATTTGTATATACAGTAAAGCATGTATATTCAGCAATCAGGGGTATGTATCTCATCTTTAGTTCAGAAACTTCAGCAGTGATCTTCCTTAATGGGCAGTGATCTGCAATGCCAGATACACGTAATACTCTGAAGTATTTAGGTAAGTGTAATGGTTTTCTTAAATAGGGGATCATGAAATAGGGGATTAGATCTTACCGTTTTTCTCAGATATCCATTCTTTCAGAAATGAGTCTTGGATGATTTCTTTGAGCCTTGAAATTTTACTCAACCACACATTATTGTTTCAACTTTAAATGCCACAAGAGGCTTCCAATGTATGAAGCGTTGACAACAGAAGAGTGTTTGTGTGTGACAGAGATCTTAAGGAGTGTGAGGAGGATAAGGAAGGTGGATGTGTGGCTGGCTGTTTGTCATTACATTCGCAAGTTTATTTGGGTTTTGTGCTCTGTTGTCTGAATTACTGTTTTATTTTTTCTGTGTAGAATTTGAAATTTGTTAAAATACTGACACTAGAGTGCTTCTCCAGGTGCCAATACTGTCCCTATTTTCTTAGCAGCTGTGTGCCTCGAAAATGCATAGATCTCCAGTACACAGAGAAGTACTTTCATTCCCATTCTAAGGACTGAACTTGTGCAACTACTTTCCAACATGATGTAGTCTGTCTGTGTCAGGATCAAAATTAAGTCCACAGGTGCTGGACTCAAATTCAGCTCTGGCATGATTTTCCACTGCATTGGAAAGGGAGAAATTGTGCTCTTCCTAATCCAGAATTAGATTTATTTTCTAGCCTAGAAGTGCTGGTTAACTTTTAACATATGGGCAACAAATGCATGAGTGCAGTGCAGGCTGATATATGTTGATCCAGCTCCATCAAAATCATATGAAACAATGACAATTAACAGCAGCTGTGGCTCTGCTACATTGCATCTGCTCATATTCATTGCAAGAAATCATTCTCCTTATCACAATGAATGATGAACCAGCCTGAGAAAAAAGTATTCATTCTAAAGACTGAATCCTTGATCTCTTAAATTTTTTCTATCATTGAACCCTGTGGCTTTCACTTTGACTCTTTTTGTTCGCACAACAGCCATCATACCTTAACTCGTTCTCCTCTTTAATTTTCTTCTTTCTTTTGAAAAGTATCACCTTCAAAGCACTTGAGTGGGTCTCCAGAAATATGGACTGTTTCTGGTTTTGCCACAGGCCTCCTTCAGCTAGTGCTTCACATTTTCTAGTTTCAGTGGGTTATGGATTTTAGACTCTTGGCCTGGTGAATGTGGGTGAAGAGACTTTAATTCATCTGTAGCTCCAGTACTACTATGATGCAACTATGAATAATCCTAATAATAATGAGTTTGTGTACACATATGCACACATTGAGTCTTTCTCACTCAAGCCTGTGTCATGATTAGGGAATAGTAAAAGAAAAATAAATAATAATAAATAATGATAAATTGTAATAATTTCAGACTTGGCAGGCTGAGGGGTGCTATCTCTTCGCACAATCTAATGAAATCATGATGAAGTGCCTAGGCAAGGAAAGGACAATGCCCTGGAGCTTGTTTTTCACATGTGTTGGGGTGTTTTGTTTTCCTCCTGCCCTTCCTCCCCTGATGTTTTTCTGTTCTTCTTTCTACCTCTGAAAATATTCTCTTAACTTTCCTGCCATTAATCAATGCATATGCAAATAATTTATCAAAATAACTTCAATTTGGCTGAAAACAAGAAATTAATTATGTTTATTGAAATGATCATTGTTTTTCACATAAAGATACTCAGGACACATGGAGCAGTACTCAGGATACATGGATGAGATCCACATAAGCAACAAAACCTAGTGTATATATGCTGATAATTGAAAAAAGTCAAAATGCTTTTAAACTCACAATATCATTCTGTCAGTCAAATAATTGCTTAAACACTTTTTCTATTGAATCTGAAGAAACAAATTCAGTGAAAATTACAAAAAATTGAAGTTATATGAGTGATTGATAAATCACATGGGGTTAGACTGTTGCTGTTGCAGTGGTGACTGTTGTACTAGATAAGGGCTCCTTTTTTGTTAGGTGTTGCACAAACACCAAGGTTGGTAGTGAATAAATAGGTTTTAAGATCTCCACTGTAAAACAAAGACAGAGGAATCTATGTGTGAGTGGTGGAAAGCAATGGCAATTCCTTTGCTTTGAGGTGAGGGAAGAATAGTGGACAGAGTTATGGAAAAAGTCTTGGTGATTTAAAAGAAATCCAACAGATAATGAAAACTCATGTTCCACTTTTAAACACTCTGCATGACACCACCCACTCTGTGCTTTAGTTATCCATTCTCTGACTGATAAATACTGGAGAAATCAACATAGATTATCTTACATAGATTATCTTAGGTCAGGTGAAACAATACACTTAGTCTATAGGGTTCACTCTCTCCTAACAGTCTGCTGTTCCTAATTCCCTGAGAAACTGAAAGATCTCCTGTAAACATGATCATTGTTTGCTTTTCCATATTTAAGGGTAGAAAGAAATTCCTTGGGCTGTATGATCAAGTTTGGCTTGCTTGCCCTTTGTACAAGCCTGAGTATTTAAAAAAAAAAAAAAAAAAAGCCAATACAAGAAAACAGACACTACCTATGGATGGCAATTGCCCCAAGTACTCTTTACGGAGTTCAATGGCCCTGCTCTTTCAGAACAGGCAGTGTCAGCTGCAGGTTGTTTCACCAGGGCTTTTCTTTTCTCTTTTTTTCTTTTTTATTTTTCTCCTCTAAAAACATTCAGTTTATCCTTACTGTCTCAGCCAATTTTTCCCAAAAAAAAGCTTTTTAGGTTTTTTTGTTCCTTACAATGAGACATAGAATGCTGTTGAAAGGTACTGTAGCTGGCATAGCCTGCAGGCACTGTGATGTTGAGTAGAATACTTCGGCCCTTTCTCACTGCTGAATCTTGGCTTGCTGTCATACTGACTTATTAAAAACAAAGCAAGATGGAAAAATCCCAACCCACCCAGATATTCCAGCTTGATTTTTATCATGAAAGGGCATCTGTGCCAGGAAGACACCTGCCTGGTTTCAAAGAACTGTTTTCCAACATATCCAAATTAATTTATTTGTCTTTCTTTTCAAGGGCCATGGCAGAATTTTGAGCTCTGAACCTCATATATATCATATACATCCCCACAAACAAAGCAAATACATAGAAAGTCTTTTACTAATTGCTCCATCCCAAGATTGCAAGCTGCTGACAAGAGGACAGAGTTGTATTAGGTAGCTGAAGATTTGGAATCTTTCTGAGTTGTTAGGACTACCTCTTCTTCAACACTCTCCAGGATCTTTACTTTCTTCATTTTCCCAATGTGGTTTCAGACTTCCGCCTAATGTTTATCAGATCTGTTAGTTTATGACCTTGAGCATTTGGAGGATTAACTCCTGAATTTGCCAGTTCCAAACCCTACAATTATGGCAACAATGCAAGAAGTCAGGAGCCAACTGAAAATGCAGTTGCAAAAGTGAAATTCTGAACTACAAGCATATCATGAGCCAAAAGAGGTGTTTCTGGCAAAAATGCTTGGAAGCTGCTATCCTGGTCTGTTAAGAAACAAAGCTGTGGCTGTTGGTTGCTGTCGTAATTGGCTAAATAATGATAACAGGCTGAATTCTGGAGTGTATGTGGCACACATGAGGTCCTTGTGTGATCTTGCAGCAGCATGTTTTAGCTGCAACCCCCTGAAGTAAAAGGGATTCAAAAGTTGTGCTGAGAGATCTCTATGGCAGAATGAGACTGAAATAACTGCCCTTCAGTGTTAAGTTCCTTCAAGAATGTCACTGAGGCTGGCTGTAGGCTCCTTACTTGGTATTCCTAGCGAACTATCTATGTACACTGTATTTTGAGAAGCTCTAGTGGCATATGTGCTTGCTCAGGCAGTCTCTAGCTTTCCACTCATCTATTTTGATAGCTTTGGTTGAAAAGGAAAGCCTTAGAGTCTCTCCTACCATGAATTTAATGTTGACTATTGCAGATGCATTTGAAGTTTGTAGACTGGTTTCAAACAGATTGAGAGCATGTTTTTGAATATCTGTCTGGGCTATGGGATTATCCTGGAATACAGAAAGCTCTTCAAGTGCTTTGTCACATACTGTGGTTATTGTAAACAAGGAGTATGCTTGTATAATATCCATTGTAAACAAGGACCTCAGAGTGTATGGTTCTTTGTAGCTTTTTATTACTTGTTCTTTCCATACCATGGAAATGGTTTGGGTTTTTTTTTTTTTTTTAGTTTTCTATTAAATCCTTCCTGACCAGAATCTGGTATATATTAGGTCCACACCATTTTATCCTATCATTATAATGTATTTTTTCATTATGACATTCTAGATACTATGTTTTTTGATTTCAAAAACTTAGCAAAATTGAATTTGGGAGGTATCTGGATAAATGCCTTCCAAGAAAACATCAATATCGCACAGGAAACAGCACTAGTGATTCACGGGAAAATTACGACTCTAATTTTAAGTACTTCAGAAATGATTAATCTTTTGTGTTTTGAAAAGGTGAAAAAGCTGAGTCATTCTCTTCAGAATAAACCCTGAGGGTTTCAGTTTTATAGTTGGTTTTGGGCATTTGTTTTGTTTTGGTTTTTTTTTTTTGTGTGTGTGTGTGTGCGTGTGAAGTCTCTGTGTTATATGAATTGTACTGTGACCCTTAGTAGCACCAAGACTAGTATGCAGTGGCTCTCCTTGAGTCTCTCTAGTTTATTAGTCAGGATGTATTAGGTCATAAATCCCTTGGCCTACCACTACTACCATTGTTGCCAATGTGTCAGTATGTTACACTTTGGCCAGTGAACAGTGGCTGCACTAGTTATACTATGTGTATAACTAACTACTTAAGGAAGCTGAGTAGTAAAGGCAGAGGACTTCTTTAGTGTGAATCACTTGAGCTGAAGAAAATTTTGCTTCCAGAAAGAAAAAAAAGAAGGCATTCTCTACTAAGAAAATTACTTGACCCCTCGAAAGAAGTAGAGGATATGAACAGGAGGGATGGGATGTTAATGGAATGAAATTTTAAACCTAAATTAGAATCAACACTGCACAGTTTTCCATTAAGATTACTGTTTCTCATCAGCTTTCACATTTGCATCAAATGGGAGACATGAAGATGAAAGGCTTGCACATAATCACAAAGGGAGCCAATGATCGGTGCACTTTATTTTCCTAATTTCCTGATTTTGCCCTACTTTTAAAAAAGAGTTCAGAGTTGTTGTGGTTTAAGCCCAGTAGGCAACCCAGAAACCATGCAGTCATTCGCTCACTCCTCCCCCCTTCCTCCCCCCACTCCCAGAGGGATGGAGAGGAGAATCAAAAGAATGTAACTCCCACGGACTGAGATAAGAGTAGTCCAGTAACTGAGGTATAAGACAAACCACTGCTGCTACCACCAATAATAATAATGATAAGGGAAATAACAAGGGAAGAGAATACAACCGCTCACCAC